>JADLZL010000033.1:0-49594 GCA_015844335.1 Chrysopogon serrulatus | reverse complement strand
AATTTGAGAATTAGAAAATTTTATAATATTGTTATTTTCTGACCAAATTGATTATATCAATATTATAATTACTTAGTCCATTAGTTAATTTTGCATTATTTCTATTTTTTTGCCCAACGGTGATATAGATTTAATGTAAAAAGGATTGTATGTATTAATACCACCTCAACGTTGTTTTAATACATGCAATTTCAATTTCGCTTATTTCTTTTGACTAAGTTTACTCACCATTTTTGTATCTCGAATTCGTGACCCACCAATCAGGTGCGTATGGTCCCGGCTTAACGGGACCAACTATAAGGTGTGGCGTGAGCAGTAATGAATTAGCCCCTTGTCATGACCGACACGACACGCCTCTCAATGAACCGTGCCCGAGGAGCCCGAGGAGCCGGGCCATTGCGTAGAATGAGATCGATGCAGCTTTTTTGCTACACGCAAAGCGCGAGCATGCGCCGCTGAGGATGTCCTATGATCTTGCTAAGAAAAAATGGGACAACTCCAATAAGAAATGTCTGACATTGGCTAAGGCTACTATTTCAGAGCCCATCAGAGGATCACCGCCTGAGTGCACCACCATCACCGAGTACTTAGAAAGGATCAAGACCCGCCATGGCACAACTAAGACTCAAGCGAGTGTGCTTATCGAGAGTTCATCAATAAGAAATACACTGGTGGTGGTGTTAGAGAGCACATACTGAGGAAGGATGAACACCTTGGCTTTCTAAGCTCGATCGTTGAAGATGGTTCTTCCCGATCCATTTGTCGCTCATGTGATCATAGCTTCTTTGCCAAAGGAGTTTCAGCCTTTGTTGTGCATTACAACATGGCACCCTGAGAAGTGGAACATTGAGAAGCTCCTTGGGCAAGCCACCTGTGAGGAGGAGGAAAGACTTAAGAACTCACGGGGGAGACTCTGCTCTTTTCGTGAAGCATAACAATAATAAGAGGTTCTACCATAAGAATGCCGCACCACAAGGGAAACTAAAGTGGATGGTAGCTCTTCCTCCAAAGGGCCAGGCACCACACTCTCAGGGTAAGGCCCCTCAGAACCCTCAAACTCAGAATCCTCAGAACAACAATGGGCCTCAGGACAACAATAGGCCATAGAACCCGTACCGCAGGAAGCCCTGACTAGCACCAGATCAGTGCATGTTCTGTGAGAAGACAGGCCACATGCAAAAGGATTGTTCTTTTCTTGAAGTACCTCAACAGAATGGTGAGGACTTAGTTACATTTGTAGATGAATCCTTGTATATTAGTTATGATAAATCTACTTGGTGGATTGACTCAAAGCAACAATTCATGTTACCAATTCTTTACAGGGATTCCATACGAGAAAGACTCTGCAAAGAGGAGAAAGAACAATTAAGGTGGCAAATGGAGTACAAGCCGACGTCGAAGCCACTGGCGATTTGTCTTTAGCATTATTAGATGGTTTTGTACTTAGGCTTTCTGATGTATTCTATGTTCCTTCTTTGCATCGAAACTTAATAAGTGTTAGTAAGTTAGATGATGATGGATTGGCCCGCCATTTTGGAAATGGCGTATGTAAGATATTTTTAATGATAGTGTGTTGGTCTTGCCATCCGACAAGACAAACTTTATTTGTTATCGCCTCGAGAATGTTAACGCTATATCCATTAAGAATGAGAATGTTTCCTGCCTATGAATGTAAATAGAAAAAGCGTAAGAAAGTTCACATTGACTCTTCAAAATTGTGGCATTGTAGATTAGGCCACATTTCGAGGGGGAGAATTGATAGATTAGTCAAGGCTGAAATTTTTCCGCCATTACAACTCTCTCAGAATTAGATCAGTGTGTTGATTGTATTAAGGGTAAGTATGTTAAGAAAGTTAAGAAAGATGCCAAACGAAGTGCAGGGAATTTAGAAATAATTCACACAGATATTTGTGGTCCATTTCCTATTAAGAGCGTGGATGGTTATGATTCGTTTATAACCTTCACTGATGATTATTCGCGTTTTGGCTATATTTATCCAATTAAAGAAAGATCAGAAGCATTAGATAAGTTCAAGATATTTAAGGTAGAAGTAGAAAATCAGCATAATAAGAAGATTAAAATAGTAAGATCAGACCATGGTGGGGAATATTATGGGCGACATACCCCGTATGGCCAAGTTCCAGACCTTTTGCTAAGTTCCTTCAGAAAATAGCATAGTTGCCCAGTATTCCATGCCCGAGACCCTCAGCAGAATGGAGTGGCTGAGAGAAGAAACCGTACCTTAATGGATATGGTAAGAAGTATGATTAGCTACTCCACACTACCGGTAAGTTTGTGGATGGAGGCGTTGAAAACCGCTATCCACATTCTTAATCGTACCAAGTAAGTCGGTGCCCAAAATACCGCATTTGAGCTATGGACAGGCAGAGTACCCTCACTTAAGCATTTAAGGGTGTGGGGCTGTCCCGCCGAGGCTAAGGTCTTTAACCCAAATTTAGGGAAGTTAGATCCTAAGACGCTTAGTTGCCATTTCATTGGCTACCCAGACAGGTCAAAAGGTTACCGCTTTTTATTGCCCCGACAGGCATACTAAGTTTGTGGAAACCATTACACGCCTGAGTTCTTAGAAGATGATTTGATCGAGGGGAGCAAGGTAGCACAGAGATTAGTTTAGAGGAGAAAACGGGTTTATGCCCCTACCCAATGCTTCAGAACAATACTTTGTGTTACCTATAGTCGTTGCACCAAACAGCAGTTAGACACTGTAGTGCCAGCACCTGTTGTTAGTTCTCCGCTGCCGACACCTAATGAGAATTGAAACCCGTCCTTCAGAGCCATTAGAAAACCACAGGTCGAGCATCGTAAAACAACAACAACAGCCCCACATAGCGCCAAACGATCAGAATCCTAGAAGATCGAAAGAGTTAGAAGATCAGCTTATTTCAGATGATTATGAGGTTTATAAAACCGAAGAATTTCATATGGAGGATGATCCCACCTACATATGAACAAGCCATGAGAAGCGAACACTCTGAGAAGTGGTTGGAAGCCATGAGAGATGAAATAAGGTCCATGGATTCCAACAAAGTTTGGGAACTGATGGAAATCCCTAAGGGAGCTAAGAAGGTTGGTTGTAAAATGGGTTTATAAAACTAAGTATGACTCCTGTGGGAATGTTGAGAGACATAAGGCGCGACTTGTGGCAAAAGGCTTTACCAGAGAGAGAAGGAATTGATTACAATGAGACTTTCTCTCCGTCTCATGTAAAGATTCTTTTTAGGATTATAATGGCGCTTAGTAGCACACTTTGATTTAGAATTGCACGATGGATGTTAAGACGGCATTCCTTAATGGGGATCTTGAGGAAGATGTTTACGTGGCATAACCGAAAGGTTTTGTCGTGGAAGGAAAAGAGAACATGGGGTGCCGCTTAAGGAAGTCCATTTATGGGCTAAAATAAGCTTTAAGACGTTGGTATTTGAAGTTTGATAATACAATAAGGAAGTTTGGGTTTAAGGCAAATATAGAGGACAATTGGCGCTTACGTAAGTTTAAGAATTCTAAGTTCATCTTCTTAGTACTATATGTGGATGATATTTTGCTAGCAAGCAATGATGTCACTCTACTAATGGAAACTAAGAAGTTTTTGTCCCTCACATTTTGATATGAAAGACCTCTGTGAAGCCTCTTTTGTTCGGGATTGAGATTCACCGTGATAGTAATAGAGGGTATTAGGGCCTTCACAAAAGGCATACATAGAAAAGATTCTCAAGAAATATAGTATGCACAAGTGCAGTCCATCACCTGCACCCATTGTCAAGGGCGATAAGTATGGAGAACATCAGTGTCCCAAGAATCATTCGAGCTCGAACAAATGAGATCAGTACCTTATGCTTCAGCTGTCGGAAGCTTACAATATGCTCAAATTTATACTGCCCGACATAGCTTTTTGTTACCGGGTTATTTGGCAGATATCAGAAAAATCCAGGTGTAGAACACTGAAAGTTAGTTAAGAAAGTCTTGCGTTACTTGCAGGGTACTAAAGGCTTCATGCTAAGTTATACTAAGACCGACTCCCTTTGAGATAGTGGGGTTTTCGGATTCAGGATTATGGGGGATGAAAGGAAATCCACGCCGTTACATATTCACCCTCGCAGGTGGAGCCATATCGTGGAAAAGCTCCAAACAGATTCTCGCCACATCATCGACGATGTACGCCCGAGTTTGTAGCATGTTATGAGGCCTCGGGGCAGTGAGTTGGCTTAAGAAGTTTTTGCCCTGGATTAAAAGTGGTAGACAAAGATTGAGAGACCACTTAAGTTATATCACTGCGATAATAATCCCGCAGCTTGAATACGCCACGAATAATAAGTGGTGGCGCCAAACACATTGACATTAAGTATTATGTTGTGAAAGAAAAGTTCAGATCATGTTATAAGTCTAGAGCATATTAAGACGGAAAACATGTTAGCGATCCGCCACAAAAGGCTTACCACCCAACGTGTTTAGAAAAACACCTAGCCGGCATGGGGTTAAGGGAAAGCCTATGATTCCCGAACACTTAGGGCCCGTTAGTCGCTTAGTACTGTCTCAACTTAGAGAGGTGCACCGAGCCGGGTTAAATCCAACGGAAATTTTCTGTGATGATGAGACGTGCTCAACGAATCTCTTTATAATGAGGGGGAGCTAAGTATTAAGTATTTAAGTTAAGATTAGATTAAGATAAGTTGTTAGAAGAGATCAAGGGGGAGAATGTTAGAATTGATCTCTCCTCCTATTGGACCCAACGGCCCACTAGGGACCTTGATCCGCCTTGATCGGGGGAGCCCAACCCACCCATGGTTGGAGGGCCCCGTCACGTGCGGTACATAAATAGGGAGGTGAGAGGCCGGGGCACGAGAAATCCAAGGTTCGCCGCCACTACTCCCACCGACAAGTACTACAACCCTAATCCGATCTGGGGAGCCGCACAAGTGACGGGAAGCGCCGCCACCACTGCATCACCGCCGGCGCTTCACTGCATCACCGGAACTCCTCCATCTCCATCGACCGATGGCAATGGCGGACTCCAGCACGGCCGCTCCTAAAACCGATGGTCGGAACCCTACTATTCTCCTCTCCCTCTCTATACTGCTGCTGCACTCTTGCACTGGTAGATCTAGTACTAAGGAATGTGTCATTTACTTTTACTCTAAGTTAGTTCACCCATCTAATCCACTGCTAAGTGATCCTGTGTTCGTATTCCATCATACCCTTTATATTTACTACTCCAAAGTTACATTTGTACAAACACTCCTAGAGCTGATGTCAAATAAGCGAGAAATGGGTCATCTGAATTCCTGATCAATGTCGCCTCTATATGTATCTCTGAAACTGAAACTATCCCGGGCTGAGCAGATGTCTATAGTAAACCGTCTCTACTTTGGTAGGGCGGTCTCTGGTTGCTAGGCCCAGCCACCGGGGTGCTCGCTGTCGGCTCTTGACCCGGCCGGGTGTGCCAGAGTTCGCTGAGCGCGCGGAGGCGGTGGGAGTAGTCGGCGATGGCGAGGAAGCACCGCGCTGACTGCCGCGGCGTCAGGATCTGCGGCAGGCGGTGCAGCACCTGAAGCCTAAGCGCGTCTGCCTGCAATGCAATGTGGAACACTGATGCTGTGACCGTTTCATGGGAAAGAAAGACACAACACAACCAAAGAAGCTTTGCTTACCTGTCTGACGAAGGCTTCGAGGGAGGCGAGCTTGCTGATGGCGAGGGACATGGTGGCCATGAAGCCCGGCACGTCGGAGTAGGGGCTGAGCAGCGCCGCCGCGTCGGAGGAGACGGCCTCCGAGACGGAGCGGTGCATCGCCTGCAGCTCGTGGTCCAGCGCCGCCTCCGCGTCCCTCGCCCACTGCTGCACGCCGGAGACGCCCATCGCCTGCTGTTCCGTCAGGGGCTCCGCGTGCCTGGCCGCTATCTGCGTCGTGGTGGTGATGCATTAAAATGTAGCAGAACTAAATAATCAAATTTGAGAGTGCTAACTGGCTGATCCGAAAATTGAAATTTGGATGACTTAACCAGTTGACCATGAAAGAAGAGCGCACGAAATGAGTTATACTCTCTTCGTTCCAAATTGTGTTTTTTACCTTTTGTACAACTATTTTTGATATCTATCTAGACATATATTATATTTAAATATATAATAAAATGGATGTACCAAAAAATTGAAAACGTCTTATACTTTGGAATGGAGGGAGTATATATTATTATATTCCCTCCGTTTTTTTTAACAAGGGTCACGTTTGGTTTGTCTTACATCAAGCATTGCAATCTTTGATTAACTATCTTAAAAAAGTTCTTATAATTTCATAATATATGAATTATATATTATGATAGTATTTCTCATGATAAATCTAAAAACATAAATCTTATAACATGGAAATATATAAATCTTTTAAAATTAATGGTCAAAGATATATAAGTTTGACTTAAAACAAACCCAATGTGACAAAAAAAACAGAGGGAGTATAAACATATGAATATACTCTATCACGATGCTCAGCCCTAGAGGAACGAGCTACTAGCAGGATAAAAAAAAAATTAACATAAGCTTTTAGTGTCTGGTGATAGTAATATCTATATCTATATGGTCCTTTTTGGATTTTCTAATCAACTAAATTTTAGCTGGCTGGCCTTTTAGATAGGCTGTTTGGATATCTACCAACTAAAATTTATTTGGTGGATCTAAACCGGCTAATAAAAAAGAAAAAAGTTCTATATGTTTTGTCCACAATTTCCTTCCCTGGTCCGTCTACACCACATCATCACCACTCTCTTCAGCATACATAAGAGCGCTGGCCAATTTTAGTATATGACGACGTAGATATAAGAGTTCTAATTAGTTTAATGTCCTATCTATGATCCGAACTGACTCGTATTCATGCTCTAAGTTGAAAGCTTCAGATTTTATTTGCTAAAATCATGCTCTATATCTGAAACTAGTTTCATAATTTCCCAAGCTAAAATGATTTTCTCTAAGATTAAGCTAGATTTTAGGATTTTAATTGTATTATTTGCATGTAAAAATATATTTGGTTAGAATTTTTCAATTCATTTTTATATTTTTTTGATATTTTTTTTAAATTTCTAGTCTACTTTATCTATATGAACTTTGAACTTAGTCCGATTTACCTTCTCTGTCATGGCAAAACCACCCAAAGTGGAAAACCAAACAATTCTAAAAGTTGGGGGTTCCAGAAAGCTAGATTTGTAGTTCACGGAGCAAAATTAGACGCTCGTGATAGTTGAGAGAGGCTTTTGGAAAATAAATGGGCAAAACCTCAAGGTGAGTTTGAGTTAGGGGGAAATTAAGTTAGGCTAAGAAGATTGAAATTGGAGCAAGCTAGAAAAAGAGAAAAAGATATATTTTTTGTTTTAATTCCATAGGATTCAAAGTCTAGTAAAATTCTATAAAATGATTCGAAAATTCTATTCCCTTCATTCAAATTCATAAGCCATTCTGGTTTTTCTAAATACATAGCTTTATATATCAAAACATAATATAAATCTAGATGTATATAAAAAATTCTATAAAAAAAAAAATGATTTACAACTAGGAACGAATGGAGTACAAATTTTTTAAAAATCAATCAGTGTTTGGGAAACTTGGGTACAAGATTGGGTGACTTATTTTCTTAGAATTTTGCTATATTTCTTATTTAGTTGAAAATAAGGTTGGGCTAAGCCTAATTAGACCGAACAAAGATAACTATCTCATTACCATTATCAGGATAAGTCCGACTGACCACCCAATAAATTATACATTCCATTGCGACACATAAAATAAAATAAGTTTGATAGTTTAAGAAAAAAAGTTGGCCCTGCAAGTTTGATACTTTAAGAAAAAGTTGGCCATATATTGGGAGAATAGAGAGACATCTACCTATATTTTAGAAGTGTGTAATAGGGACTTGTTTGTAAACCCAGGGTTGTTGGTCGTTCCCAAGTTGCAAGTTCCAACCAATCCATCTAGAAGCCGAAAGGCATACAGGTGTCGATGCCAAGCAGGTGCTTTGCATCGTTGTAGGTAAGTTAACCAACCCCGTCTCCATCTCCCATCTAACCTACCCTGTTGCAGTTGCAGTAAGTACCAGTCACATAGTAGTAGTAGATGGCTGCTAGTAGTACTATTATATAGAAAAGTCCGAAGACGATGCCCAGGCCTAAAACTGTTCCCATCAACGTAACTGGGACCTCTTACCTACCTAATCAGCTAGCTAATCCATCATATATATACATCTGTCCATGGATGCTGCTTGTACCTAATGTCTCTGTCCATTATTGCCAAATAGCACCTGAATCCATAATCTTTTATATATTTATAAGTGTGCATGATTGTCCTACGTCATCAGCACGTATACAGGAGCCTATATGCATAGTCATGAGCCGTCAGTCATGAGACATGCATGCATGCCATGACCAAAACAAGAAAGCAGCTAGGCAGGAACTGTGTGTCATTAACTGTGGGTCAAAGTTAAGACACGATGTGCACTACTTCATACCTGATGATAAGTATAGTAATATAGCCCGTGAGCTCATGCTTACAGAGACTTGAGCTCAGCGTTTTCATGGTGGTGTTACTGTTGTGTATACATGTTAAGTACCTGCTGGGCCAATTTTTATCCACCAAAATGTTGGTTTGAGACAAAATTTTGTCAAAGGAATATCATACTTTCTTTTTTCTTTCTTTTTTTCTTGTACAAACTAAGTCCCAACCAGGGGGCGGATCTAAAGGGGGGCTGGGTGGGCTCTAGCCCCTCTAGAGCTGGTGCATCAATGGAGTTTAGAGAAGGTAAGGGAGAAGAAGAGAGGGGAAAAAAGAAAAATGAAGAGATAGAAGAAGAAAAATAGAAAGAGAGGAAGAAGAAGAGATCGGCCCCTCCTTCAATTTATTTCTGCATCCGCCACTGGTCCCAACGTTGATTGCCTTACAAAAACACTGGCTCGTCGTAAAATTAGGTGCCAAGCAACATTTTGGTTTGCTCTAAAACTGGTACAACAAATATTGGATTTCAACTAAGTAGGCTCTAAAACATTTTATTTCCTTTGTGCACTTTTATCTGTAATAAGACAAATTTCATATTTGAAATATAGAGTGACGATAATTAAATAAATACACATCATTATATTTTTATCTTATAAATATATTGTGAGCTTCTACGTTGTACAATATTTTTTAAAAAAAATACATGTAGCATGTTTCTCAATTAGTTTATTATTTCGTAAAGAAAATGTTGGTCCTGTTTTTAGTTAATTAGGGATACTTTGGATGCAAACGGGGAGCAAAACCCATATGTATGGAAACATTTCCATAACTAAAATGGTATCCTCATAGATTACCTATATATCATGAAAAAGTTTGAGGTCTCGGGGGATTGGAATTTCCAAATTAGGCCTTAGCTGCAAAGCTGCTATGAATTTAACGAACTCACGAGCTAGTACCAGTCAGTTCCTTAATTAAAGTTAATTATAAAACTAACGTACCTTGATGAGCTCTGAAGGGCGGAATCCGCCGATCCAGAGGAAGCAGCGCTCGGCGGCGGACACCCACGCCCCGGACACGAGGTGGAACGCGTCGGCCCTCGCCGCCACGGCCTTGATCTCCGCCAGCACGCCGTAGTGCGCCGCGGCCGCGTCCACCAGCTGCCGGAGGAGCTGTGCGTCGTCCGCCGTCGCAGCCGTCGTCGACGTCGTCGCCGCCGCGGCGTGCTCCGCCGCCTCCAGCGCCGCCCGCAGGTGGCGCATCATCTTGCCGTGCTCCTCCTGCCACCTCGCGTGCTCCATGTCGAACCATGCCGCCTCTGCTCAAGCATTGATCGCCATCGTCAATTCTTACTTTGCACAACATATACATCTCGATCGAGCTCGACGACGTAATTACGTATTCATCAACTTGTAGTAAATGTGTAAACGTGCAATGCATGCAAGAGATATAAAAAAGTATATCGGAGCTAAGTGTTAAGTGTAACGCAAAGTAGCTAGGTTAGCTTTTAGTTTGAATGCATGCCTGGGCTTAGTCCGCCATTGCAACCAGAAAGCAGGGCCCCACCACCAAACACAGCTGCTCCCTGGTTGATTGGATTTGTTTGGCGACATGCATGCACAGACAAGCTCTCGGTTAGTACTATTACTGATAATATGGAATATTAATTAATATCTTCTAAAATAAGCTATATACGTTGTTTATTTTCTTAAAAATGCTGATTCTACCTGCTAGTAATAATAAGATCAAATTACTGTTAGGTTCTTTGTGGCAGGTCCCTCTTTCATGTTAATTCAAAAAAAAAAAAACTGGAGTACATATATAAGCTATACATGCACAAGGATAAAGATTGTTAAACTGCAGGCGAACTATATGGTATTACGTAGACAGACACTTCAAATTTTTCTTCAGCGAAGTTGGAATGAAATGCATTACCCTCTACCATATTTCTTTTCATTTCGTCGTCCATACGTACCTGAGCTCTGGATCTGTGTAAGTCTTGCTCCAGCTGGGCCAGCCTAATCCTGCTTGTCTCTAGATTCTGGATGTAAGCCTACGATCGATTATATTTTAGAGAGAAGCGACAAAATGAAAACGAACATTAATCAATCAAATCAAATATATATCCAGGCCATGAAGAACTGCATGATATAAGCATATATGGGAAACAGGAAACGGGAACCTCATGACAAATCCAAAGTTATAATCTCACCATTTTCTTAGTTTTAATTTGTTAGCTAGGACTTAGCTTATTTATTTATTTATTTCTTGGCTAGGTAGCGCAGGATGAAAATGGAAATATACATATGCATAGCAGTAGTGCAGTACCTTCTTTCTGAGCCTGCTTTTCCTTGCGGCCTCCCTGTTCTGCGCGAGCCTTCTCAGCGTCTTGGCGTCTGAACTCCTGGGACCTCGACCCTCATGTTGATTACTATTCGAGGTCGACGGCGTCGACCCGCTTCCCATGGCGGCGCCACCGCTGCTCCCTTCTCTCTGATGACGACAATGGCATGAGCACCTCACAGCTAGAGCTAGGTGTGGTGTGTCAGTGTGTGTGTGTATATACGACCGGACGCATGGTCAGGTAAGTGATCAACAAACTAACCTTGACGGCTGCCGGCGACTTGCCGCCGTCCTTATTCGGCGGCGGCGGCTGCTGCTTGGAAGGGCCAGCATCAGCGGCGGCGTTCGACGCCGTGTTGTTAGTCCCCATCGATCCACCCTGCTAGAAATTATTAAAGCACTCATAAGAAGTAAGACGATCAATTAATGAAGCTAGGAAACTCATGAGAAAGTAATTGGAGATTGGCAGATCGATGAATATATGTACCGCACGAACGTACGTACCTTTGGTGTGGGCTCGACGACGTGCATTGGCTGAGAAGGGAAGATGTTGAGAGTTTCTGCATGCACCAGCGTGCCAACATGCATGAATGATGAGCACCATATATATGACGTTTATTTACAACAAAGCTAATTATTAGTCCATTGAACTAATGATTTATCTTTTATAAAACGTCAAGAGAGTTATATTATTACGAGGAAAACACAGGGACCAAACTAAACAAGAACAGCACACAAAAAAAAAAAAAAAAAAAAAAAAGGAATAAGCACAAGCAGAGCAGCTGTACTGTGTGTTGCAACTGCTTTTTGGGATCTAACAACACAGGCGCCCCTAGCCTAACTACTACTAGGAATATATAGGAGCTAAAAGTACAAGTAAAAAGATCAAAACCGTAGAGGCCATGCAAACAAAATTGGGGTTCTAGCTTGAGAAAAAAACGGACTGATGCTTGGAATAACTATCCATGAGTATTTGGGGTTCTAGCTTTTTGCCAAACTAAATTATTCCTTGACATCCTCCTGAATGATGTAAGCTAATTCAACCGGTTGGAGACTGTTTTTTTTGGAAGGTTCTTCGATTTATTTCTTCCCACAAATTCTACCAAAAGTTGATCATGGCTCCATGCATTATATTGAACTAAATTATTAGCTTTGTCCTATACATTATATATTATATAGTTAAAAGCAAAGAATATAATGTCTAGGAGTATATATATACCCAACACGGACAAGAGGGGGGAAAAATGCATGCACATAAATAGGGTTGTTGGAAGTAGATAAGTGGTAAAGGGTATTTAGGCATTGAGAAATCATATCTCTGCCTAACTGCCTTATTTGAGCAGAAAGATCCAGAACGAAATAAATACATGAGCATGTGTTTGTTACATGTCACTCTCCTTGAACTAGTAGAGATTCTTTTTCCTTTTTCTGAAAATTGGCTTTTGTCAGACTCATGGACAGAACAAGCTTTGCATACAAAAAAGGAGAAACGATTGAGAGGTTTGATCACGGAGGTTTGATCACGCAATTTGCTCATTCTTGTTTTTACCATGTGTCCAATCAGGGTAGATGCATGACTAAATGACATGTTTGTGTTTAATAGTTAATTAATCTGCTGCCATGTATGATGATTAACCTATGATGCAATAAAGTTTATATGATAGGAGAAAAGTTTATTCTCTCTAGCCCCTTATATAGCTATATATGTATATATATGCATAAGCTAAGGGAGTTAAGTGTGGCTTACGAGGTTGTTGATCTTGAATAACTGATGCTTGATCCTGGCTGTTAAGATAGAGGAAGAGCGCTTGATCGAATTCGGCCATGTCATATCCGCCTCCAGGTTCCTTTCTGCTGCACTTGCACAAATTAATACACAAAATTTATAAATTATGTTGATATCAATCATCGTTTTAGTTCAGTCAGTTTACTAAAATGACAATATACTGGGGAAATGCTACCAATAATAAATGAATAAATTAAGTAAAGACAATTTTTGATGTTCAACAACTGAATTAAATCCACTGGAAATGCTACCAATAATAAATAAATTAATGTAAGCTAACATTTCCATGCACACACGCAATTCATTTCCATCTCATGGGAAATGTTAAGTAGATGGATGGGGGACAGCAGACAAAGGTTAACTTTGATAGGAAATATGATTGAATTGACATTTCATAATTAAGAAAACATATATAAACAAGTTTTGACAACATCACATTCTCTGAACATACGTCATGAGTAGTGCATATTACATATGCAAGTACAGACTAATTAAATTTGAAATAATCATTTAAAAAAAATAGGATCCCAAATTTCATTCATAATCTCCAGAAGTATAGTAGATAGATGGTTATATATCCCAAATCATGCCTGCATAGGTAATTAATGATAATCATAACCGCGACATGAAAATAACTCTCCAAAACCTTAATTTGCTGAAGCACAGGGCCGAGAAGGCGAGAAAGCTGATGAAAACCAGAGAAGACTGACCATATATAAGGCACGAGAAAAAGATTCATATATGTTTCAGAAATCAGAAGAGAGAGGAGCCAAAAATCAAGCAAGCAAATTAAATAGAGCAACCTTCAATTCTACGTATCTATTTGCAATAAAATAGAACAAGATTCGAATCTAGCTATCTGCTATATGTGTGTTAGGGTTTACATACATGATACTGCCATGGACGGAGGAGGATGAAGCTTGGACCATCGTCGTCCCTGCCTCTGGGTAAGGATCCTGCTCATGTGGCTGCGGCCATGTCCTATCCCCCATGCATGCAATCACTTGTTACCAAAGCGGCGGCCGGCAGCTTTATAAACTTCTTGATAACTTTGACCTTCTTCTCTCGGACCTCTCTCTCAATTCTCAACCGGCCGGATTGATGGAGCAGGAAAGGTATATGATTCGAAAAGTCTATCAGCTTCGATTCTTCTTTCGCATCTGAAGAGCGCTGCTGTTCTTCTTTAATTCCCCACTTAGCTTGTTTTATGGCTTCTTCTTCCTGGCTATGGCTTCTTCTGACCGGAAACTAGCAAAAAGTAGGACTTGTAGCTTGATTGAGGTGGAGTGCTTGTACAAGAAATATAAGGGAGTGGTTACAAACCATGGAAAAAGCTAGGCACAATAATTAGACTTTTTTTAAAAAAAAGAAAGGCAGAATACGATATGTCGTTGGATTGAGTCAGGTAGGAGTAGGATGACTGGTTTCGGAGCAGTTAGTTTTATATTGACCTGTCAGTTGATCTCTCATGTTTCAGCTCAAATTAGAGATCCAAGTCAATTTTGACAAAAAAGAAGAAGCTATATACTCCCTCTGTTCTAAATTATAAATCGTTTTGACTTGTTTGATATATCCATTTTGCTATGTATCTATAATATGGATGAACAAAAAAATCAAAGCGACTTATAATTTGGAATGGAGGGAGTATGAATCATCGATCAATTGGGTTCGGGAGTGAAACATTAATTGCTACTAATGGCAACTGCTCTATATTTGGGCAAGGTTAATAAAATAATAATAGAATAATATCCAGACATATACTATTAAATTTGCTGCTTCAGGGCGAGTGAAGCTCAGCTGGTTATGTTTATTATGGTGAAACCTACTTGCTCGGATTCAAATTCTCAACTTAACGTAAGTGTTTGTATTTTTTTCTAAATTTATTCCAAGATTCAGCAGTGTTATTTGTTCTTTATAGTAATAGAGGGTGTGGGGGCGTGTTTGTGTGACTTTGTTAATTGCTCAGTCTCATCTCTCATCCTCTCCAAGGTATGACGCTGATGTGGCTTGAAAAAAAGAATTTGTTACTTTAGGCTTTTTTAGAATTTATATGGGATTATGTTAGATGAGTGAGAGGATTTTATATTGATTTCTTTTGGTTTATGCATGGCACACTTTGTGTATAACAAGCTATGTGATGTGTAAAAACTTTTGGTGGAAAAAAGGTGATCATGATATCCTAGCTAGCTGGAAGCGAAGGCAGCTCCATTTTTTTAAAAAAGGTTCAAAAACAGTATCCATTCAACCAAAAGTTCTTTTGAAAACACACACCCAGTGAATAATTCCCAGAACTTCTCATGAAAAGTTTGACCATGAGAGAGGAAATTGAAGAATGTGATATCACTAAAAAAACAAATATTTTTTGTAAGTAATATATATTTTTTCTTAACCGTCTCTTTATATTAAAAAAATAATGGAATAATGTAAGGTGATATAGAATAAATCAGGTATCCTCTACTTTTCATAGAATAATCAGGTATCCTCTACGTTTTCTACTATATCTATATGTCGTTATAATAAAGAAATTCCTGACACGTATCAACACTTTGTCTGATGCTTGTTAAGCATCCAAAAACAGTGTTTGCCTTTGAATAATTCTATGGCCAGAACACTGCTGGCTGCCTGTGCATCTCTGTTCGGTTAGGAACTTGCCGGGCAATGCATCCAGCTAGCTAGCCGCCACGTTGTGTTGCCATGCAGCAACAGCGTGTGCAAATGATATGATGTTGCAGTCGTTGACCTCAAATGATGCATGCACTTGCACGTTGATCTATGCGTTGCAGCTTCACCGGCCCTAAATAAAAGCAAAAATAATGATGCTCAAAATTATTAAATAAGTCAGAAGACTTGAGATCTGTTGGAACAAGATAGCTTTTGGCGAGACACGGAAAATTGTCTGTTTACTGTACTCCCTTAAAAAAAATAATGATGAAATATGTCATCTCAGTCTTTGAATTTAAAAAATACGTTATTTTTGGCTCTTTAACTTTGTTTACATCTTATATATTTATAGTATGGGATCCGTACCCACGTGCTGAGATATGACTTGATTGATTAAAATAAAAGATTATGGGAGTTCATAAAAAAAAATGATCCAGGCACATAAATTACACAAATATTTTGTAAACTTCTTGAGAGGTTTTTTTTTTAAAAAAAAATCATCTTCTGCGCCTCATTAGCAACGACGCCGTGCAAGTTCATCATGCTGCTGATGTCGTTGCCTTGCTACAAGGACACATCGCCGCCACTGTCGAGGAGGCGAGCCACCGTCACCGCCATGCAGGAGCTGCACTACCGTGGCCAAGCAAGGCGAGCGGCCACCGCATTGCCGGTGGATGCATGGTCGACGAAGGCTGGGTCGTCATGGTCACTGTCGCCAAAGGTCACACTTGTCCTCAAGCCCAGTTTAGATGAATATAAGACTTAAATAGAGTTTAAATGATATAATTTTAATTTCAAAAACAAGATGATATATCCCCACAAGTTTGAAGATGACAACTTTACTTAACTATATATAAAAAGAATTATAATGAAACCTACAATGTATGTAAAATAGAGAGAGTACGAATTTATTAACACCGAATTGATTCCGAATCACACACCAGCTAGCTTTGGATGTCCAGATCGCTACAGATTGAAGAACACGACAAGGATCCACACTTTTCGTGGCGAAGAGCAGCTATGTTTACAAGCAAAACCAGCAAAGAATAACCAATAACGCTTACGTGACGAAGAACGGCTAGTTTCCAAGCAAACTAGCAAAGGAACCACCAAAGCTCTTACCCGGGAGGGATACGTCAGGGCAAGGACGTCGCCGGGTAGCTCTAGGTCGGTCGGCAAGCCTAATACGCCATCCTTGATCGTTGGATCAAGGAATGGACAACATGAGGATTAGAAAAGAGGGTAAAAGGGTTGGAGTAGATTGATTTTGACGATTGGATAGATGAGATCCCAATCAGCCGTGATCCTCTCATATATATAAAGGAGGGTGATCTTATCCCAATAGGAAACAGTCCCAAGCACAATCTTCAAATTTCCCACGTCCAAAATAGATTCAAAACCAACTTGAAAGCCAAACCGGCTCGAAAAATAGCAAGAAAACCGGCCTAGCCGGCTCCCAAGTCGGCTTAGCTGGTTTCCATGGGCCCAGAACGCTGTTTCTAGGCTAAAAATATGGGGAGTCGGCTTAACTGGCTTGGGCGCCCGCCTAAGCCGACTGGGCACTTGAAATTCTAGGTGAAAAGCTTCCGAAATTAATAATTAATTCATCCGGACTCTAAACGAGACAAACCATATATGTTTTTTGATCAGCTCGATGGTGAACTCCTTTTCTTGCATTTAATGAAGTTGTGAAATCCGACTTAGTCGATTTGGGCAGTTGGTTAAGCCGGTTCTGAGTTTTGACTGGGTCAGCCTCCAAAAAGTTATTTTTTTTTCACCTTACTCCAAATATGTTGATGGAAATATATTTTCTGGCCATCTTGATAATAGAAACATGTTGATGGAATCCATTAGCCACTTTGAACACTTTTAGGTGTCAACAGAACATATAGTGGACAGAATCAAAGGAATACATGAATTGAATTCTGCTGATATAGTTAAACTTCAATCTCTGTATTCGGGAGAAATTAATAAATTCGTACGTCCAGCGTGCATAGCCATGTCCGCAGCCGAATCACTTTGATGGATTCTGTGGGTGACTTTTACATGAACAAAGTATACACCTAGTGGTGTCCTTTGTGCGTGTGCCTCACGAGTTTACGCCATGGGGTCTACAGAATTGATTGACATTAATCGTACATGGACATGGTGATGTCTCGCGAGCCGTACATCCGACACGTACGTCAGAACAGATGATGAAGAGGGTGACGTCATGCTGACCGCGGGGTTTTAACCACTATCACTATGCCCGGATATGGGGCTTGTTTGTAAGGGCCTGTGTGGATACCTACCTAAAGTTTAGTTAGCTAAAATTTTAAAGTATAATTTTAGATAGCTAAAAATTTTCTAGCTAAACTTTAATTTTCTTTTTTAAGGCGTTTAGATACTCCAGCTAATGGACCCAACTAAATTTTAGCTAGCTTTAACCCATCTAAAGTTTAACTACTCTTTTAGCTAGGCTGTTTGGATATCTAGTAGTTAAATTCAGTTAGCTAAAATTTAGATGGTACATCTAAATAGGCCCTATAACTTTATATCCAAAACGCTAAATTAGTACTATTTTTAGACGCTAATAACAATAAGGACAAAACATGAACTAATTCAAAACTGATCACATACATAAGACAACTAATTGATGAGTCAAATCTTATAATTCTAATTAGTCCATAGTATAATTAGTTTATATGGTGTTACAGTAAACATAATATGAACTGATTGTTAATCTATTGGTTTGTAAATAGGGGCTAACAAGACTAGTTATTAGTCTTACTTCATCCAAATAAACCAGCAATATTTCCGGCCAGTCTTTGAAAGTGGATGGAAAACAGGGACACAGATCAAAGTAAGAGTGCATGAACGCATCCATAAGTGAGAAACAAAGACCACGGCTGAATGAAACCGATTAACTCAAGGTCAACGAAAAGAAAATGGATGTGGCTTCGTCAGATCACAAAAATAGTTAAGAAAACTGCTTAAAATATGTTTCTGGATGCTGTCACCAAAGTCGCCCACAACAAAAGGGAGAACGCTGGCCTCTGTCAGGACTCAGGAGGCAACATGAAGTTTTGAAGGCCTGGTACCATACTTCTGTTGTGATTGGGTGATGCGGATGCCGAAAGTCAATTGTCACAGTCGCAACAAAGACAAGCTGCGATTCCTTTGATGCTTATCTTGAAGGTTTAATGTATGATTAATATATTTAATAATTATTAAGGGAGATGGAAAGTTAAGTCGGACCGGGCTTGTACAAAAGAGATATAACAAGATAGTCTAGGAAAAAAAAAAAAGGTAGCGCATGGCACTTTGAAAGAATCTATCTATTATCATACGTAACTAGGAGATACCCACTAATAAACTTAGTAATTTTATGAAGCCACATCACTCGAGGGTCCCACAACCACAAATTCGCATCTAGCCACCGAAGCATCCCTTCGTAACTATGCTCACATACAACCGCACCGATCGCGAGCATCCTTGCCTGTTTCCTTTCCTTATTGATGTATCCACCACAATAGCAAATGCTGAGGCGCCTCCTCTGGTGGGACGACAAGAAGCAGCAGCGGTTGCACCATGACGCCGCACACCGCTTATGCATTGCCCTCACACACCGCTACAGCTTGTTGAGTTTGCCCACAGGCTGTTGTCGATGCTCATGGTTGCGCTCGATTCAGATGAGGAGGCGGAAGATCGACTGAAGAGGAGATCCATGGCGGAGAAGGCAAGATCTCGGGAAAGACATCTTGATTTTTTCTTTTGAAGAAGTAGACATCTTGATTTTGTTGGAGCTCGGGAGATTCTAACGAGGATTTTAGACTACATGACTAGTTTGCCTGTCCAGAAAGGAAGAAAGAGGTGGGAATCTTCTCCTTGTGATGGAAGTCACACTGTGTCGATATATTAATATCGTCATAATTTCAATTGGCGCTGGAAGTATAACCAACATTTTTTTTGGAACAGTTATTTTTGCAAAATGATTTTGAAAACATATTTAAATAAATTTGTTTGAAAAACGAGGGAGACAAGGTAGACCCAATCAATACGCGACGCCTGGTCCGGCCCGGTCCGTACGTGCACGTGCTCTCGTGCGGCTCACGACGACAGATCGGGGAGCTGGTGCCGTGGTGCGTCATCCGTCCATGGGCGGCGGCCCACGACCACGGACCACGAGCACGCACGCCGCACGGCACGGGATGAGCAAGTGCGGATTCGGGCCGTGACGTGCTTGGACGGGCCCGGGCCCATCCCTCGTCCATTTCGGGCAACGAACGACATGAACCAATGCTGCTATAATCCCATCTTGCCACGACCGAAACCAGATTAGAAAACCCCAAACTACCCTTCAAAAAGACAGAAAAAAAAAAAAAAGGGCCCGCATCGAGTCACTTCCTTCCTCCCCGATCCTCGCCATTCCCACACCGCACTCCCAGATCTCCCCTCCCTCCCCCTCCACGCCCCTCCCCGTCGCCGCGATGGCCGACGAGGCCCTGGACCAGCCGCCGGACGCGTCTCCGGCCCCGGCGACGCCGCCGGCCCCCGCCACGCTGTCCCCGTCCCCGCGGCGCTGCTCCGCCCGCGTCGCGAGGCGTTCGAGCACGGGCTTCTGCACATCCCCAAGCTCATCTTCCCGGAGAGCACGCTGGCGCAGACCCTCGCCCAGGTCAAGGAGAAGCTCGCCGCCTCGGCCCCCGACGGGCGCGTGACCGCCGCGGCCCTCGCCGAGGCGCTGCAGATCCCGCAGGAGCAGGCCGCGCTCGCCCTCGCCACGCTCGCGGCCGTGCTCCCGGCCGAGGACCCCGCGCTCGGGGACGGCGCCGCGGATGGCGCCGCCGCGGACATCCATCGCGACGTGCTGCTCTTCCTCTACGTCCAGTCGTACAAGCGCCTCGTCCCAAGGAGCGCGCACAAGGACTCGCCCGCCGTGGCCGACGTCTGGCCATCCACCTCCGCGTTCGATGGGTACCTCTCCGCGCTCTCCCCGATCCAGGTCAGGATTAACACGTCCCGTTCGTTTGATCGCTTTTGAAAAAGATTGTGATGCGAGTGCTAGTAGTCGATGCGGAACATAATGTGTTTCACGTTCGTTTGTGAATTAGACGTGAACATCTCAGTGGGGCGGTGGCACCGTACCCAACAACAACCATGCTTTGAATACCGAACGCTGAAAATTGTCCTATAACTGGAACCTTGCCTGTTGGTATTCTTGATGGCGCACACCCATGGCACACCTCACCATAGGAACCTAGCACTGTCAAAATGCTGTTTTTGACATCTCTGATGAGTGATGGTGATGGACCCATCAAAGTGACTATTGCCACCCTGTTGTCATGCGATGCTTCTCTAGAAAACATCCAGCCAAAGATTGAGGCAGCCAGGCAGGTGACTGCTAAAACTGGAATTCCATAAATTCAACTCTTCAGCCATCGAAGGCTTTCATGTTCAGCAAGAGATTGTTACTGCAGACTCTATTTCTTGTTTATGATGGCTGTACCTAATATTAGCAGTTACAACTTATAAGGTCGTTTGGCCTCAATAAGTTGCCGTATATCTGCAAATTATTTAGCATACATACATGCTGTAAGTAGATTGAGCCTCTGGTTTTGGTTGAATTTCACTCCAATAGCCACTGCTAGATAATTGTATCATACTCCATGTCCTTTAACAGTGCAATTTCCTCACTAGCAAATCTAGGCTCTGTTTCATATATGATTTGCACTTCATCATAGGGTTTGAATAGCTGCAAGTGAATCTGTGAAAAATTGTGTCACCCGAACTACACTGCACAGATCATCTCATCACTCTGATGTCTTAAGTGTGCCTGGTTATCTGATTTGAATGGTGAATATAAGCACTGATAATTTCTTAAATCCATATGTCCACAATGATTTAAATTTGTATACTAATTGTTAATAGTACTCAATTTGCACTAATTCCCATAGATTCCTTGCCTGCAGAGTGTTTGCTCATCTTTGTATAGAGAGCTATTCACAATTAGTACTTTGGGTTCCAGTTTCACATTGTGTTTTTGAAGCAGCCATTTTGACTCAAAATGACAGCTATAGCTATTCAGGACCCAGATCATATCCACAGCATAAATAGTTAAATCAACCTTTTTTCATTCCAGAAGGCGTGGCAGTACAATTGCTCTTGCTTCTAATCCTCTGGTGGAAGTGAGAGTTATTCTCTCAGAGAAGTGATTCTCTATGATTCTATAAGATGAACTCTACCGAGGAAGTGATTCTATGTGGGAAGTGAATCAGGAGAAACTTATTTTTTGAGCTCCCGGTCCTTGTTTCATTTCAGAGAATCACTTCATCCAATCTTCTGTATGATATAATTTAACCTAGGAGCTGCACTGGGAGCTGTGCCAAACAAGCCTTCGTTTACTTCTATCTTTGTTATTGGCTGTAGCATATAGTGCCGCAGCCAGTTTTAGCTGCGCTGCCATCTTCCATTTCAGGCAGTTAGATTGTCTATAATTTTAAATCGCCTCTGACCTGCCTTCAATTTTTCCAATTTATGTTGTTTTGCAGCTTGTTCGTAGTAACAGCCGCCGTTTTATGCCTTCTCAAGCTGATGAAGAAATTCATCAGTTGTCCTATCTGCAAAAGCATATGGCAAATATTCTTACTCTATTGGCAGATTCTGTTGAGGGTGAGGGTGATGATTCGCTGGTATGCCACCGTTTCTTATGAGCAATATGTTCTGGCATGTTTTGTTTTCTGTTTTCCTGCTAAAGCTGAGATGATGAACAGCTCATTAAACAATAACCTTAAACATTCAAAGTAGATGGTAATAGAAATGGGTGATTCCTGTAAGATGGCATGTAAAGCTCTGTTTTCACTTTTTTCAAGATGTAGGCCTTCACTCAGGTATAATATGAAATACGCTGTGAGTTTTCATGACAGCAATCAATGCACAGGTAGACATATGTACAGCTAATCTTAAGAATAAAAAATAAAAGAGTCAGCAATGGATCTTCTATGCAGACATTGATATATATGGTCCAAATGACATTTCATCCTTTTGTTTGTTTATTTTAGGACAAGGAAATGCTACAGGACACTAAAAATGAAGTCACTTTGCCAGCAGACACCCAATATAAGTCCAATTTGCTGGTGGACGCTCTGGTTTGTGATAATTTTGCTGAAAAACATAGGGTCCACTAAAATATTTATTTTCAGCTCGAGAGAACTGCGTTGAAATGATGTTTTTACCCCTGGCCCTTTTTCTTCCTCCCTTTCTATATTTCTCTTTCCTCCCCTTTCTCTCTCCTATAGGACCCAAGCGGTCATGGCATGGAGCCTTGGCAGGCGTGTGGCATGGCTGTGTGCGGGGCTCAAGCATGTGGCGAGGCTGAGCATAGGGTTTGGCTGTGGCCACGGCCGCGACCGTGTGAGATGCGAGCCGTGGGGGGCACACACGGACAACCACAGAGATGTGCAGCGCATCGGCGAGGAAGTGAGCTGCCTGGCTGAGCCTCACGTCCTTGCACACCTGATGTGTGCCTCCGCAGGTCGCGCCGCTGCCCACATCCCCTTTGCCGTTGTACCGCCGTCATGCTGCGCCTTTGCCCATGGCTGGCTACCTGCAGGCCACCACCAGCCAAATTGTGGCCACCTGCAGGTGCGTTAGGGGACCAAGTAGCCCTTCGGGTCACATATTGCTGCTGGCGAGGTCCCAGCTGATGGTCAGTGCTTACATCGAAGGGTAGATAAATGGGAGGAAACAGAAAGGGAGGGAAGAAGAAGAAAGGGCCAGTGGTAAAACCATCATTTCACCGTAGTTCTATCTCCTCTTGAACCAGCAATGAATAATTTAATGGACGTAGTGTTTTCCACTAAATTTGTACGAACCAGAGTGTCCGCCAGAAGTGACTTCACTTTTAGTGTCCTGTAGCAAATATTCCCTTTAGGATATTGTTTTGAAACTAATTGTATATTTTTTGGTTTTGACCTTAAAACTTAAATTGGACCTTGAAGAAAATGTCGTGCTGGATTTGGCATAGCAACATATGATAAGATCGTGTTGCAGAATGCTGACTCTAAAGAGTTGCTGACCGTTATTTGCATTGCTTTCATGCAGGTATTGACAATGGAGACTTTTGAGCACCTTGGATTTCTAGTTCAATTCTCAGAAGGAACTTCCTTAAGCCAGGCTGCTACATTTTTTGCAAACTCAGATCCAGACATGCCTGCTGCGCCTGTCTCTGCTGCTCAGGTTCTTGATTGGATGTCACAGAACATAGCTTCTTCACTAGAATATTCTGCTGAGAGGTCTGCAGCAAAGGAGAGCAACCAGCAAACCATCTCTGATCTTGATGTGACCATGGCTGAGGCCAATACAAGTCACCCACGAAACAGCACACCAAGTGCCAATCCTGCATACTATAGAAATGTAACGTTTGTGGAGGGCTTTTCCAAAACCTCTGTTGTCAAGCATGCATCTGATATCAAAGGGAATTCAGTAAAGGTACATTGATAGTTTATTGCCAATAGCTAACTTCTGGATAATGGACAAAGTTTTGGAGTGTTATTCCCATCAAATATTCAAAGTTGGATTTCAAAATTCATAAATATAAACTATGGTTTCGTAAGTTTTTGGATTGATTGCATTTATCTTTCCATTTTTCTTTAACTGTCATTTTGGGCATTGGTATGGTCCCTCTACACACCTATTAACTATTACTTCTTTAAATATACATTCACAAAACTGAGAAATGTAAATTATATGCAAGTAGTTTTGATGCTATCATTTATTCATTTCTCTGTGACCAATCTAAGTATTTCTATCTATAATTCTATATGCTTAAAGCTAAAAAAAGTTGACCACCATTCTATTGTATCTATATATATGGTCATAATATGTTGTGTTTAGCTGGTTATTGAAATGGCACTTCAAACACTTTTCACTGGGTATGTACTAATCTATGCCAGGTGCTAGCTCTTATTTTAGAAGACAAAACACTACATTGTGCTTTTGGGTAGAGAGGTGATAATTCTGACTATCACAATGCGGGTCAATGTCCAGAGAACATTTAAACTAGAAAAGAAATATATGGGTCAATAATTTGATCTGGGAAAGAACTAATGTGTAACCTCAGTGGAGGCTACTCAGTGTTAGGATCGATAGTTGTAGATGCACCTGCTTGTTGCTGCTGCTGCACACAGAGAGAGATGGAGGCTGATTTTGATCTGCTATGAGCTGCAGCTTGCTGGTGCCTCTTATTTATAGATGAAAAGAGAGTACAGAAAACAGCCCTATTGGATTCCCTAGAAACTACCTAGTGAATTTCCTAGGAATTAAGAGGAAGACTAGAGTAGACTAACTTGCTTCCTAAGGTACAGACCTTGACTCACTAACAAAAGACTAACAACAGCAAGGATTAACAGCAGGGATTGTACTAATACCCAGAACTTTGCATCTAGCAACTTTGGTTTTGCATAAAGTCATGTTCTCCTGCATTCTTATATGAAAGAGTAATTCGACTTGAAAAACTCAGTGTGACTTGAGTAACAATTTGTCTAATCATACACATGTTTAGAGTATAGATGTATATTTCAATAGTTCAAAATACCTTTCAAGATGATGTTAGTTTTGTAGAAAATTACAATATACTGTAAGATAAATTAAAGGTCATGATATACTTTTGAAGGCTCTCTTGTACCAAAATATGCCTTATGATTGTTGGACAGAGGAAGTATTTTATACAGTTTCACAATTCAAATTGCTTTAATCTGCTGCGATATATTATATTGCTTCATGACTTGAACAATGAAAGCTCAGAGGTAGGACTATGCTCGCTGTATCTATAACTTAAATTGCAAACTCCTTTTTGTAGGTTTTGAACTGCCATGATTCTGTTATCTACATATTAGCACCACTGAAGTATGCTACTGTGTATGGTTGTTCTGATGCTACAGTTGTTCTTGGTGCTGTTGGTAAGGTATGCATGTAATTCTATTTCTGTTATGTACTGAATTTTCTTTCCGGTTATTCTGTTTTATTTTTATCTTTATTTTGTTAAGAATGATTCCACTTGCTTCCTTGATAGTCTGAAATGGATCTGCCACCTACCCATTTTGGGCTACAGTGGCTTTCTTCATACATATATGATTCATTGCTTTGTAATTATATAACCTTTGCAGATAACCTGCCATTGCCGTGGATATTTGTTATGATTTCTAGAACTTAAGTTAATGTCCAGTTGCAGCAAAGGTTGTGACTGTTTAGGAGTTACAAAATTTAGCTCTCAAAGAATGGGACTGCAACAAGCTAGCAATCAGATTCTACTTTATGGTTGCAATCTTGCAGAAATAGGTTGTAGATGATGTAGGTAACTGTTCCCTTCTTCCTCTTTTAATGGTGGTCCTGGGCCCTATCAGCTATGGGGAGATATTCTGGGTTGTGTCATGGACGTGTTCCAAGCACCAATGTGCACAAGGTGTTTTTTGACGTAAAGAATTAAGCTTTTCATGGACCATGGCCTGTGGTCTCTTTTGTCACAGACTCAGAGTACATGCATTCTACAAGAGTTGATTGAATCCTGAACCCATATCTACTGTTTGTCGTCCTATAGTTCTCTGATCCCCTACTCCCTCCTATTTCAGTACGTTCCCAATCTATCCCAGTAGTTAGTTGCATTGGTAAAACTTAGCAAGTCATAGTAAATTAGTACATATTTTCTATTTATTGCGAAATGTTTTAAAGTCTACTTTGAATTTTTATGCTGTCAGGTAGTAAAAGTGGAGCATTGTGAAAGAGTGCATATCATTGCAGCTGCAAAACGGATTTGTATTGCCAACTGCCGTGAGTGCATCTTCTACTTAGGCGTAAATCACCAACCTCTTGTGTTGGGGGACAACCATAAATTACAAGTAAGTTTCTGACTTTCTGTTGTTCCTTTGCCTTCTGCTCTTTTAAATGGCGGTAGTAGGGAATGATGGTTTGAATAGTTGATTTCCCATCTCTTAAATGGATGGCTTAAACACAAAATCTAAAGTCAATAATTATAAATAGTGTTGGGTACTCAGGGTACATAGAGATATCAAATAAGTGTGAAGGACAATATTGAACTCAGTGATGTTATTTACATTATACATTAGTATATAATAGCTAATATTTTCTCATGGTAAATTTCCTTATCTGTATCAACAGGTTGCTCCATTCAATACATGCTACCCACAACTGCAGGATCATATGATGCAAGTGGGTGTCGATCCCAGTGTCAACAAATGGGACCAACCTTTTGTGTTGGGAGTTGTTGATCCACATGATTCATTATCCCATCCTGCTGGGGTTTCAGATGTTAAAGCTGAATCAGCAACATGTCTGGATCCTGATCTATTCACTAATTTTTTGGTATGTTAAAAATGCTTTAGGTTTTAGCTCTGTAAAACGACACGAACACAGATCTAATCAGTTTTCTACCTTGAAGTTTATTTTCTCTGTTCTTGATGCAGTATGAAAACATTGTTTCTTGCCTTGTTCATCTTTTCTAGAGTTCATTCTGCAAATATGCCAGCTGCATGCAGTAATTGCAATGTGGCAACTTGAACCACGGCATGCTAGAATAGTCAGTTCTTGATGCTTCCAACTGGAAAATGCATCTTAAAGTTGTTTTCTTTTTTTTTTTCTCGAACAACGCATGAGAGCTGTCACTTTACCAAGAAAGTAAAAAATTTGTACAAATTGCGCAGGAAAAGGGAGAGGCCAAAGAATGCCCCCTCCCCTCCCAAATACATCCCACACACTACTAGGCAGTGGCGGAGCATGGAGAGGAAACAATAGGGGGCAAAATATTTCAATAGCAATTATAGTGGGTAGCAGCAATATGATGTAGGCTCTTGGATCGTTTTTTTTTTTGTTCTCTATACATCCTAGACTTCCCGCTCTCCGTGGGTAGCTTCACAAAGCTGCATTTCATAAAGCAACAGGATATAACCAATAAGATATGCAGTGACAAAGCATGGAAGGAAAGGGGGCCCCGGGGTGGGTGGGTCATGAGGCTTCGCTAGTGCTACTAGGAGTTGATGCCGAACCTGTCATTTGATGCATTTTAATGGCTAATAGAACTACTGTTTTTAATAAGAATATTAACTTTTCTTCTGCAGATTCCTAGTTGGTTTGGAGATGAAAGGCAAGAGTCCACAATCTGCAATCCTTTCCCACTGCCTGAAATTTATGGGGCATTCCAAAGCAAAAAGGTACATTAAGTGACTAAAGTCAATAGAGCTAAGTATAATAAATCTTTTAAGCATAGGTTCTCAGAAATGTTTTTGTGTTTCAAAATTAATATTAATTGGTATGAAACTGCTGTACTCATTTCATAATACATGAATGTAAAATACTTTAGGGGTATACATGTGGATTCTGTCAGCTCCCTATTTACAATGACGTGGCATCCTCACTTTCTTCATTTATAGGGTGTTTAGTTTGAGTAATGGGCTTGTCCATCATCTTCTCTCAGTTTTTTGTTTGGTTTGTGGAATGGAATGGGTTGATGCATCATCAACTCATTCCTCAAGCTAATAATGAGTACTAGTGTGGGGATTGGAACCAAACACCCTGTTAGTCTAATATATGGTGGCCACACTGTCTTCATTGGACGTTTTCTGTGCCCTGCATTCCAGAACGTAGCTTCGTTTTAGTTTTGTCCTAAATCAAACTTAGTTAACTTTGACCAAGTTTGTAGGAAAAATATACTAAAATTGATAAGACCAAATAAATGCGCTATCAAGATATATTCCATGGTAGATTTAATGAAACTAATTTGGTGTTGTAGACGTTGGTGCATTTTTCTATTGACTTGGTAAAGTTAGACTTAGAATGGAGGTAATAATAAATGAAAATGTAAATTCTGATAATTTTCACGAATTTACATGCAAATAAATGGAACACATGAGGAAACTGGGGTAAAAAAATTCTTTCCACCATACCTACGCACCGACTACTGTTTTCATCATTAGTGCTATGCCAATCCTGAGTTACCTATAATCCTAATCCAAGAGGATGAATGAGGTTTGAAATTATTGTTTCTTTATTTCTGAGCATAGTAAGTTTTGAAGATTTAATTCACTTCTATATTTCACCATGTTGTATTCCTAAAGGTCACATGTTCCTAAGTATGTTATATTCGTTATCAGCGTTCTGCTCTGGAAGATATCCAAAAGATGATTCGCGAACTGCAGCTTGATGAAAATCGGAAAAGGGAATTGGCAACTGCCCTTCATGCTCAGTTCAAGGATTGGTTATACGGTAACATACTAACATCTCATCGTTACGTTTGATTTTGCTGACCGTGGGTTTACATTAAGAAACCTATGGTGTTGCACAATTTTATGCCAATTATGGTGATATGGTAATTACTTGCCAGACTTTCTTAATTTGTTAACTGCTTAATAACGGAAATTTAGTGTGCACTATTGCACAGTATGCGATACCATAAAAAGAACATTTTCCTTTTTCTTTTACTCTTTATAAACTAATTAATACCTGGGACCGTCGTTCAACTTGACTTTCCTTTTTCCCTTCCAAGGAATTGGCAGCGCTCCTGCCACTTCTTTTTAGCACAATGGCTCTTCTTTTAAATAATATTTGCTGACAATGATATTAGTCAGTTTCATGTGGGTCTTATCTTGAAAACTCTAGTTTTGTGAGTAACTGGAAATTATTGGTTGTCATGTTCTCAGCCTCGGGCAATATCCGCCAGCTGTACTGTCTACAAGGTGATTAACGGTGCAATTCACAAGACTGATTATCCTCTGCCGACTCCTCCAAAACATTCGACAATTGTCGAAGCTGACCTTCCCTTGAGAGGACTGCCACCCTGCTCACCCACCCAGCCTGTAGTATTTACACAAGGATGTAAAAAAGTGAAGATGTAACTATTACCTATTTTTTTTACAGATTCATTTGCGTATTTCCCCAAATCTTCTCTTTGCTGCGAGTTGGGTATTAATTAGGCTGTAATCTTGTTTTTTTTCCCCTTTCGCTGTGTCTACTCATTTTTGGCCCTTGTAACACCCACGAGTATGTAATAGGGAGGGATTAATGAATCAAACGTTGTTAAATAAACATTTCATTCCGTTTTGGTAAATGGCTCATCTTCTCATGTAAACAAACCACTATGGATCATTTTGTCTTTAATCTGTAACCCTCTACTACCCGTACAGGCATGTTTCTTTGCCACTTCCTCGGTTCGTCGAACTTTTGCCATTCGTTGGTCAAAGTTTTTTTTTTTTTTGCCACTTTCAGGCTTTATTTGTTTGAGTTTCTATAAATAAATAAATACATAGAGGGATAATAAATAATTCTTCAGGGCTCTGAGGAGGTTTAACTTTGGGTTGGTAGCGTGGAGAGGTTGTGAGACATGCAGGAGATGCATGTTATTGTGCATGCAATTATTAAATAAACAGAACTTATTCGTTTGAAAACAGAATGAAAATAAAGAAGTGAGATCTAAAGCAAGGCTAGTAGTACATGGTTTTACACAAAAACCTGGCAATGATTTTAGTGAAACCTATTCTTTAGTAATGAGCAGTATACTGTCTGCAGTTGATGGACATAGTGACCGCATGCTTATATGAGTCATTGGGTTATGAGATATACATGAACATTCTGGATAGAATCAATATACTAAATTCCTAGGCATATTGCAACATGTTTTGTGTCTAAGTTATATGGCTTAAAACAATTAGGTTGGATGTAGTACAATCGGTTGAATGAAATATTGTACGCATAAGGGATACATAAATAGTGATGACTAGAAATTGTCGCGGCGTTGCCGCGTATGGCCAGTATGTATGCATGTTTGTATATTTGTATCTACAACGTATATTGCAAGTATGTTCTATTATTCGTGTATATTCATTTCAAGTACTTGTATGTGTGACATGATTTACTCATATATGAAGATGTATGGAATGTCATGTACCATATATAGTTAAGTATTATGCTATATATTTTTTTTGTGTATGTGATTATTTATATTCGAATATTTGTACTATGAGTTGGTTTTAAGTAAAAGAATCAAGAAACCAAGATTAAGAAAAAGGGTGGGAATTTATAGGATTTGATTTTAGAAGTTTTTTTGGTGGAAGAAATACGGGATTTAGAGTTAATATTTTAGTTCGGATGCGGTATGAACAATAAATTAATCAATGACATAAAATCATAGATCTACAACATTGAAAAATATTATTATTTTTTGGCTATATTTATTATAGGGGAAAGAAATGTTTAAAGTATTTTTAAAGGGAGAGAAGTATTTTATGAGTAAATGAGGGTTTTGTTTGTTACAGTAATAAATAGATTTATTTTATACATGATATAGGTATGATACAATTAAAATTGTGTAGCAATTTAAATAAAAAATAACTCTATTAATTATTTTCATAAAACTGTAGATAAATTTATATCTATATTTATAGCAAAATAATTACAATAAAACATGTGATATTATGCATTTAGATTGTAGTGCTAGTTGTGTGGAGTTGAACAAACTTGGTTTGGTATTTTTTTGATTTTTATTTAATTTGTTATGATTTTTATAAAATTTCAGCCGTCTTAGATTAAAAATAAATTTAGAAAAATAGGAAAACGGGTTGGGCCAAATTCAGCCTACCAAGGCCCAGTTTAACCACAAAATGGCCTGAAAGGGGAGGGAGCCCGGCCCATAAAGAGGCCCATTAGGCTGCTGGGTGGACCGCGGGTTGATTTCTCTAAAGCTCGGGGGCTCTTTTATAAAAAAAAATCTATGAGAGGGGCCGGACTGCGGGTTGATTTATCTTAAGTTCGAGGGCTTTTTGCAAAATGACCGAGAGGGGGGCCGATCTGGGTCCGACCGGCCCGACGGACGGCCGAGATTTGCCCGCGACGTGGCCACTACGGGCTGGCCACCTTTTTGGTGCTGCGGCGATCGTGCGTAAGAGATTACCCGTGCGTCTCAACAAGTTTTTGTATTGTGTTAGTATACGTATGATATTAATAAATAATAATGATTACCGGTGCGTCTCAACAAGTTTTTGTATTGTGTCGGTATACATCAATGATATTAATATCACCGGCAATGAACATGACATGAATTAAGCACGTCATTATTCAAAAAGATAGAGTTCGAAATGAAAGATTTAGGTCAAACCAATTTTTTTCTTAGGCTCACAACTTAAGCATTTTCTATCTGAAATTTTTATATACCAATACCTAAATGTTGAGAAATTCAATATGGATAAAGCATACTCCCTCCGTTCCAAAGATACTTTTTATTTTTTTATTTTCGGACATTGTGTTTGACCATTCATCTATTTAAATATTTTATACACATTATAAAATAAATAAATTATTATTAAAGTATCTCTAATAATAAAATAAGTCATAACAAGATAGATGTTGTTTATATAAATTTTTAAATAAGACAAATGGTCAAACTCAATGTCCTAAAAGTCTAAAAACGACACTATTTTCGAGACGGAGGGAGTACCATGTAAAACCCCATGGTGGTCTGATTTTTTGGACATAGAGAAATATCCTTTCAGACCAAAGGAGGAAGGTGAAAGAATATGGAACATGAGGTTCCCTATCGCCGTTGGAGCACTTTATGTATCTTATAGTACCTAACTGGATATTGCTTTTTTGCAATTAATCTACTAGCAAGACATAGTACTGCTTCTATCAAACATCATTGAGTTAGAGTTAAGACCATTTTTAGTTATATGGATGCTGGCTATCAAGCTTTGTATTTTTAAATTATGGAGATCATCCAAGCAGACCTAAGTGTATACTTCCAATAACCATTCTAAAATAATTACTTCCACTCGAACAAATAAACACATTATATGAAGCATCACGTGAGTGTGTATGGCTTTGTAGAATGGTAAGCCACATATTAAAATCATGTGGGGTTGGCGCATTTGTTACACAAACTATTATCTTTGAAGATAATGGTGCTTGTGTTGTGCAAATAGAATTAGGTTATATCAAAAGTAGCATTACGAAACATATTACTCCAAAATTAGTTTATCCTCGTGTGAGTTGCAAATGAATGGAGAAATTGAGATTCTGCAAACTAAGTCATGTGATAATCTTGTTGATTTATTCACAAAGTCTATGCTGTATTCTATATTTTATAAATGTGTTGAAGGGATTGGTACGAGGAGACTTAGGGACTTGAGGGAATCAAGGGGTATCTTTTGATAAATAATCTATTCCTTGTATGGGTTTTTCCTTGTTTCTCATATATAGTTACTAATGAGGCAATATCAATACATGATTATGTGTCATATCATCGAATTTTTCTCCACATGGGTTTTTTAGGATATGGTATTTAAAGACATATTGATTATCTAATTTTAATATTATTATTTTGACTAAGTCTATGAGCTTTTATTCATAGGTCTAAAATAAAACAATACTAAATGATTATCATGGTGTTTTCTTCTTTATTTTCCTATTGGGTTTTTAAGAAGTTTTATCCTAGTATATCAAGATATCCCTAAGTCTTTTCCAATAGGGTTTTTGAAAGAATTATGATGGTGATAATTATGATGAACCTTGGAGCTTCTAGAAGATGACTGATCAAGGAGCTAGGAGCGTTGAGAATATTCCGATATTCTTTTTTTGTGTTCACACGACTTCACGCTACTTTATTATTAAGAAAAAGAGACAAAATGGATTAATTATTAATTATAGAAATACCTAATAACTGCCAACAGCGGTTCTCGCGCGCATGAGATTGTGGGAGCGGACTCTCCCATAAGTACCCTGGAACCGCCCAGTTGGGCTTGTGTATATCACTATTAAAATGGTGGGATTCTCCTAGTGTTTTTAAGTAGTAATATAACATCACCACTAGTCAAGTACATGGGAATCCCCACTGAGAGACGTTTAGTAGAAAAAGTTTATACTAAATTTTGAATAGCAAAACACTAGAAAAATACCATCTCACTAGGAGAATTAGATATATCTAATAGTATATATCACTATTCATTTATCAATAAAAAATACTTTCAGTTTCTATTGTTCTCTCAAATTCACTATTCCTATTACAACAGTTTTTTGCCACTTCTGTGGTTTATTTGTTCGATTTCCTATAATAACTAATTTGAGGAGTCTTGAGTCGGTACTCGAATAATAAAATAATAAAAAATATTTTTTCAGGTCACATTTCAAATTCAAAATTTGAATATTTTTTGGGGAAAAAATAGATTGTAGGACAGTTGTAAACTCAAGCCGCATCTAAAAACGACGTACTTGGGGCGGCTCGAGTTACAAGGCGTGTCTAAAAAATTATTTGCAGAGGTGATTGGAACTATAAGACGCCTCCAAAAATACTTACTAGAGACTGCTAGAGTTATAAACCGTTGCCACAAAACTGATCTATAGAATCGGTTGGTAATCTTGGCCGCCGTCCCTACAGATCTCTAATTCAATTTGTAGCGTCATTTTCTTAGGGGCGGCTGGCTGAGTCCTACTGGACTCCCTACAGTGGTAGGGTACATAATCAGGGTTACCAAACATGTCTGATTTGAGAAATTTTTGGACCGCAGCTTATAAGAAGATCTTGATTAGATTATAAACGATAATTCTTGTATAAGCGGTCCCAAACACGCCCAACTGTAGTAGTAGGTGGCGCGGAGATGCTTGCATGCTACTATTGTGCATGCGATGCAATTATTGTGTGCTGACTGGTAGTAGCTGCTGACGGGTAGATGAGTCCATGCATCCGCGTCTGCAGACTGCAGCTGCTCGATCTCGCTCCTTCCGCCCCTTCCTGTTCGTTTTGGCTGCTTGTTCTTGTTCAGCCGTCCCGTGCCAGTGCCAGCGACCGCGACGCCCGATCGACTCGTGTTACACGAGATCTATCGTGCATGCGTTGCCCTGCCCCCACCGGAGGACAACAAGCAAGGGACCCCCGTACACATTCGTTCCGCGTCCGGCGTCCGCAGGTGATGACTCATGCAGGGGCCGGGGTCGTCTTGTTGGCCAGTTGCCAGTTGGGAACACGTCCCGTCCCCTGCCAACACATGCCCAGCCTCGTGATAATAATGCACAGTAGATGCGTAGGCAAGTTGCTTGCCACCGCGGAAACGGACGCCGGCTGACGCGACGTCTCGCCGGTGGCGCCTTGCGATCGACGGCCCGGCGCCGCGCTAGCTGTAGTCCGGCCGCGTCTGGTCGTCGTCGCCGGCGGGCGGGCGTCTCGCTCCGTTCGTTTGAGGTGGAGGACGACACTGCCGTGTTGAGACTTCCCGTCCGGTAGTAGTCCGGTGCTGTGAACTGAACTGATGCACCTGTCGCGCGCACAGTACCGGTGTGTTGTGCGTGGGCGTCTCGTGCGCGCGACACATGCATGCACACGCTGCTAGTCCTTCCAACGAGACGACACAAGGCAACGCGCGTCCGCCACTTGGTTTTGGAACGTGTGGATTTCGTCCAAGATCGACGCAGCTTCCTGTGAAATTGAGGTTTTTTATAGGCAGCGGGTCTCTCAAGTACATGTCCATGGCTTGGAAACATGCGTCTAGGTCCATTACTCGCAATCGTTAACTCTATAAACATACTAGTCATCAGGGCCCCTCGCGTTGCCACGGGCAGTAATAGTAAGAGAGATATGTGCATACATGTTTTTCATGGTTTACTTTGATTTGTAAAGAAAATTATAGAAAACTTTTTTAAAAAACTTTTTCGCCGAAAGAAATGGTGTAATGTAGATTGACTGGTTTTTTGGAAAGAACTTTTTTTTTTCAAAAGAAATGGTCTAATCAAGATTTTTTTAAAAAAACATCAACTGGTATATTTTGACGGTATGTATTTTTGGGTTAATGGGTTTGTACTGTGGGAAATTACTTAGAGTTTGACGGGTGTGTAGTTTTGGGTTAATGGGTTAATACTGTTGCAAACCGCTCAGAGGGTGTTAGCGTGGTTAACGGGTATGTACTGTTGTGGAATGGGTTGTACTGTTGTAAACGGGTGTGCGTTGTTCATACCGGGTGTACTGTTCATAGAGGGTGGACTTTCTTGGGATCTGTTACTGTTCATATCGGGTTAGGATTCATTATTGTTCATAGCGGGCGGGTGTTGTCTATAAGATCCAGTAATGTTATGAAATCAATGATCTACAGTATTTTGTGTGAAGGGGAGTAATATATAGCTTTAGGAGTATAGCGTAGATTCACGGCTACTCCCTCCGTCCCATGAGAATGTTGTTAAAAAAACCGTGTCCTCCTCACAAACACGGTATTTAAGTGATAAACTTTATAGGGCAGGAGGAAGTACAACTTAAAGTTCGTTTGTCAACAACTAAAAAAATCAATGGTTCATTACATTATTTGTTGAAGTAGAAACACAAGAGAGAGGCATACTCATTCCGTTCTTTTTTTAACTGTCTTTCACACTCATTGAGTACATAAATCCGTATGACATATTTATTTGGAGAAGGCGGAATAGCCAAATTCGTCCTTAAACTATCGCCGAAAGCTCAGTTTGGTCCCTGAACTACGAAAACGGCCGTTCTAGTCCTTAAACTTTCACAGCCGGCGCAATTTCGTCCCTAAACTATGAAAATGACCGTTCTCGTCCTCAAACTTTCACAGCTGGCTCAATTTCGCCCCTGATCCGACGTGGAGCGCCACGCTGGCTCGCTTCGTCATCACCCAGTCAGCTAGAATCAGTTTCTGAAAGTCTGCAACCGATTTATTCTTATTCCAACTGGTACTAGTTGTAACTCTTCAATATAACATCCGATGAAGATGATTTTTATATAAAAATTGTAGATCTCGGTAAGATCTACAACTTTCTAGTTTTAATTTTTTTTTTACTTGAGGACGTTAAGATGCTCAAAAGGTTAATATAAAATTTTAGCATCATAATAATTATCTGTCTGTTGCTTGTAATTTGATTCAAATTTCTTTGTTTAAAAATTAATATATTTTTGTAGATCTATCACTTCAAAATAATCGCGTTAAAAATTGTAGCACCATAATAATCGCATTCTATCACTTGCCGCATTAGAAAATTAATAAATTTTTTGTATGGAGCTAAATGAATATATTTTTTTTATACTTTTACACCGTTTCAAAAATGGTTTTCTAATTTTAAGAGATACTTTCAAAACAGCAGCTGAATCAATTACAAGTAGCGTGTAATTATTATGGTGCTAAAATTTTATATTAACTTTTTGAACATCTTAACATCCTCAAATAAAAAATATTAAAACTAGAAAGTTATAGATCTTATCGAGATCTACAATTGTTATATAAAAATTATCTTTATTAGATGTTGTATTGAAGAGTTACAACTAGTTGCAAGCGCTTTGGAATAAGAATAAAATCGATTCGTGCTTTTTGAAATTGATTCCAAATGACTAGGCAATGACGAGGCGAAAGCGAGCCGCGGCTCCCACGTCGGACCGGGGATGAAATTGAGCTGGCTGTGAAAGTTTGAGGATGAGAACGACCGTTTTCATATTTTAGAGACGAAATTGAGCCGACTGTGAAAAAGTTTGAGGACCACAACGGCCGTTTTCGTAGTTCAGGGACCAAACTGAGTTTTTCGCGATAGTTCGAGGACGAATTTGGCTATTACGCCTTTGGAGAACTTAAAAAACATGACTAGTGCCAAAAATTAGCGAAACTTAAAAAAGGAACAACGACCTGGGGATGTTTCAAAAAAAAAAAACGACATGGGGATGCTCTAGCTGTCAGAGTTTAGCGAAAATAAAACGTCAATAGCTGTAACAGTGGAACGATTGGCAATACTTGGATGGCATTCCATCATGCGGCCACATCTCGCTAGTTTGGCACTTGTACATCAGCCACTCGTAAACTGATCCTCCTTCCCTGTCGTCCACTCGTGTAGGGGCTGCAGGCAGCCCACGAGGGGAAATCCATGGCCGCCCATTGGCGAGCAACCTACGGATAAGGTTCGTGATGGGCCGTGCGGAGTGTAGCGGGCGGAGGCGGATCGCTCCCGTTTTGTCAGCTTCTAGTGGGCCCGCCGTTCCTAGACCCATATGCCACGTGGCCGAGTTTCAGGATGCACAGTGCACACAGACAAAGGGGCTACAGGAGTACAGGTTATGATGTGCCATCATCCACCAAACAGAAAAAAAAATGCTTGTGGTTGCCGTAAAGTATAGTCTCTCCGTCCTTAAATAAATGTCGCTTTTTTTCAAACAATCGTCATTAATTTTAATAAATAATAAATATTATTGATTAGTATCATAATTAGTATCATCGAAAAGATCTTTGGATCTAGTTTTTTAACAAAATTATTTGAGAATATAAATAATACACGCGTTTTCTACAAATCAAAACTTGTGGCACGCATCCTAAGACGACACTTATTTAGGAACGGAGGGAGTATGTCGTAACTTTGCGGGGGTTCATGAGCTATGTAATATAAAAGTTTTATCTCTGTAATATAAAGTTTTCATATCGTGGCGCCATGTAGAAATGCAGTTATCCTGCACTTACACCTAAATGTTGAAAATAAATACCTCCTCGATCTGATTCTAAATGTAAGTTGTTTATAGGAGCGAGGAAGATGAAACGAATGTGTGAGAATTGTTCTTGGCCGTGATACATATTGGTATATTGCCTATTGGAGATGGAGAGTATGTGATGGACAATGATTGAATGCGCATCATTGGAATTTTCCATATTTCCCATTAGCTACACAATCGATTATGCAATGCATTATGCACATTATTAGGGGTTTTCACTGTTGGTCAATATATAGGGCTACATACTTCTTATTAGTATTGTGCTCATTAATTTGGTGCCACATATATACGATCCCCATTTTTCTGCCTTGATAGTAAAATAATGGGAAAGATCGAAGCTGTATATCTTTGTAGAAATATTGCTTAGGCATGATATCTAACATTGAAAATTGCAAAATAATATTAGTTAGTGGATGGTGTTGTTTCATATGATGCTGTCTCGATCCACTATAAGTCTATAACAGACAAAATATAATCACAAGCTAATTAAGAAAACCCCACAAAGACATCATAAGTTGGATATCATACATGTATTGATATATAATATTAATATAATATAATAATAGTTTTAGAGAGTCACGTGAGACAACACATAGGACTGGCCTTATTAGCTGACATCTACGTGTGTTGGGACTGCAGAAAGAAAGGTGATATTCACCTAACTTGCCTTGTTCGGAATTATTATTATTATATATTATCCCTTTTTCGTCATTTTCTGAGGCAAACTATCTTCGACGTGAAGGAGAGGGCCATGGTATTATTTGTCTTAGCATGCATATATAATAATGTTCCATGATGAGTTGCTCGATCTTGATAAGGTGTGACAGCTGTATATATCTAATAATCCACCTAAAAAGTTCTCAGAGGGGTGGCTGTCAAATGTAACATTATAGACACCTCGACCGGGTCGGCCAATGTCTCACGATCTGGGGGGCTGCGGCTGCGGCGGAGGCGACGGCGGGCGGGCGGCCGGGTGGACGGACGCTTCGTCCGCCCACGCCGTGGCAGCCCCGGGACGCCGCGGGACGGACGCGGCGACACGCCCTCGCCACCTCGTTCGCCGGACACGCCATTGGACGCGCGGGGAGAACCCCGCCACCGCCTCCGTCTCGGATACCGACATCGAGGACGTCGTGGGCCGGGCCACCCAAGGGGCGCCGGACTCCCCGTCCGAGAGGGAGTGCTGGCGTTACCTCAAAAGGGACGCCGGGATCGACAACGCGAGGCCGGCCTCCCGTTTCTCCGTCGTCGTTCAGGCGCTACGCGGCTCCTCGGATATCCAACTCGAGGATGCCCGCTTGGCCATCGCCATGGCGGCACAGCTGCACCCGGACCTGGTGATCATGCGCCACTTCTACCCGGAGAATTTCATAATCCTCTGTGGTACCCAAGCGGCCAAGGACAGCATCCTCGCCATCTCGCCTCTGCCGCTGGGGAACACCGCTCTCGTGCTGCGACCGTGGTCCAGGCTTCGTCACGCAGACCCCGCTCCACTACGATACCGCGTCAGCATCGTCTTGGAGGGGATCCCGCCACATGCTTGGCGAGAGGACACCGCCGCCAAGGTCCTCTCCCCATCGTGCTGGATCCAGGACGTCGACGCCGGGACGGCAATCGGCACCGACCTCTCCACCTTCAAGGTCACGGCGTGGACGGCGCACCCCTCCTACATCCCTCTCATCTGCTGGCTGGGGGTGGCTGAGAATGAACCCCCGCTCCATGTGTTCGGAGGTGACCAGGCGCCGGCTACGCATCTTCGGGAGAAGCGGATGCTCGCCTACGAGGTACTCATCCACCTCAAGTCCGTGGCGGACTTCAGCTCCACTCCGCCACCCGACACTCCAGACGGCCCGACACGCCCTGGCAGCGGCAACCAGGGTAACGAGGGCCACCGGGACGACAGCCACCACCCGGGTGCAGGAGGGCTGGGGCCTCGGCTGCACTGCTTCACGCACGCTGCAGGTCCTGACGGCGACAACTCCAACGCTTAGCGGCGAGCCGCCGGGTGGACCGAAGTCAGGGATTATGCCGCGGTAGTACGCCAAAGACCACCGCTGGACTGGGTGGCCAGGCTGCCTGGGGCACGCAGTGGCCTCGATGCTCCGCCGCGCCGCCCACGACCGACCGCCCTTGGGGGGCGAGAACAAGCGGACCACCCGGCCGCGAGGCCGGCGCCAACCGGAGCGCCGACGGCGGTCGGGCACCGTTTCCTCGGGAAATCCATGGCCGGCGACGCCGCCATGGACGCGGCGGCCCCGGCCGCACCCGCCCACACGGGTGCTGGTGTGGCGGCTGCAGGCCTCCGTGGCGCGCCACGGCCGCCGAAGTCCGAGGCCCAGCGCCACCGCGGTGGCGTCCCGCGGCCCTTCACGGGCCGGGCGTGGCGCTGCGGCAGCGGGCGGGACACACCCCCAGCCTCCGTGGCGGACACATCTCCGTCGGCCCCGTCGACCACCCTGCACGACCTTGTGATCCCCCTGCGGTTGCTCCCCTGCGACGCTGGCAGGACCCGGCCCGACTTCGCTGCACCAACCGGTGTTGGCCGATCCGCTCGAGAAGCGGTCGCGGTCACCACCCGGGGGGTTCCGGACACCGGCTTCCTTCCGGTCCACGGGATTCCCCTCAACTTCGGCCTCCGCCTCGCCTACCCCCCCTTTCACACGGCGCACCAATTTTCGCAGCAGGCGGTCGGCGACGTCAACAACCTACCTACGTCCCCATCGGCCGGCACGCCGGTCCCCCTGGTGGATCGTGCGGTACCTACGTCCCCATCGGCCGGCACGCCGGTCCCCCTGGTGGATCGTGCGGTACCTACGTCCCCATCGGCCGGCACGCCGGTCCCCCTGGTGGATCGTGCGGGTGGCAGCGACTGCGCTGTCGGACCCTGCAGCGGGCTCGAGGACGATGGGCACCGGGACCGGGAGGCCGTCCGAGCGCCCGTTGGCCAGACAACCACGGGAGGTCGTTCCGGCCACCAGTCCTGGATTACTGGGATGCGTTTCCCCCAATGCCCCACCCGTCCTCGACCTGGACTTCACCGACGAGAAGGGGCCTAGTATAGAGCGGTCCGAGTCTGAACCAGACTCCACTCCATCGACACCGCTCGCCAGGACAACCCCGGCCTACAGCCCCGGCCAGTCGCCGCTAAACGGCTGTACGCCTCCGGGCCCGGGGGGAGCAGCAGGTGGCAATGAGCCTGGGCCGTTGGACCAGCCTCCTCACACCGGCTCCTTCACTAGCAAACTCAAGAAGTTCTCCCAGCGCATCATCAAGAAGGTGGCCTCGCCTTTGCTCCAGGTTCGGGTGCACGACTCCTCAAGCCAGCTGCCCCTGCGAAGCAAGCGTATCGCCGCCAACCCACTGTCCAAGATTCCAGTGGCAAAGCGCGGGGAGATCTTGGTCATGCAGCGCCTCGGTCTCGCGAGAGGGGGTGCCACTCCTTCTTCTTCAGCCCAGCAGGACTACGACAGCATATTCGCCGGCAACCTCAGTGACGATCACATGGAGGCGATGCGCGAGCTGTTCCCCGGCGAGGAGAAGACCAGGAGATCCACGAGGGCGCGAGGCAACCGGGCCGGGGGACGGCTGGCCAGTGTTGTATCATGATGGATAACGCGACCATACTGTGCTGGAACGCGCGTGGGCTGAATGCTAGAGCCCGCCGCGACTCCGTCCGCACTTTGGTGTGTGACGAGAGACCTCACTTAGTGTGTATCGTCGAGACCAAGTTGGACTCAGTTCCTCGCATGCTTGTACTGTCCATGTTGGGAATGCACTTTGTTGATTATGCGTTCTTGCCTGCGGCGGAGACCCGGGGAGGGATCCTTGTAGCAGCACGGCATCTGGACGTCCAGCTCACGGACGTACACGTCGGATGTTTCTCTGTCACGGTTCGCGTCAACACCACCTGCGCCGAACCATGGTGGCTCACCGTGGTATACGGCCCGCAGGAGGACAGCAGCAAGGCGCTCTTCCTGGAAGAACTGGCAGCGGTCAGGGACGCGTGCTCCGGCCCATGGGCTGTTATTGGGGACTTCAACCTAATCCTCGATGAGACCGATAAGAACAACACCAACATCAACCGGCGGAACATGTCACGGTTCAGGCAGACGGTGGCCGACCTCGAACTCCTCGACATTCACATGCACGGCAGGAGATACACGTGGAGTAACGAGCGCCGATCGCCCACCTTGGTGAGGCTTGACCGTGCGCTCGTGTCGCTGGACTGGGAAGCGCAATTCCCAGACTGCCACCTACAGGCCCTGTCCTCGGATGCATCCGATCATTGCCCCTTGCTCCTGCAAACCAATATGTCCATACACTCCAAGCCAAGGTTCCACTTTGAATCTTTCTGGCCCAAAGCCCCGGGCTTCCAGGAGGCAGTCCAGCGAGGATGGACCTGTGACCCCGCGATTATCGACCCGCTATGCCGTCTTAACGCTTTGATGCACAACCTCAAGCGAGAGTTACAGCGGTGGGCGGCCATCAGAATTGGCAACATCAAGGAGCAACTCCTCATGGTGCGTGAGCTTGTGCGAAAGCTAGATCAGGCATCCGAAACAAGAGACCTCTCGGACGGGGAACACGAGCTGCGCAAGTCCTTGAAGGCTAAATGCCTCGGATTAGCATCCCTCGAACGCACCATTGCAAGGCAGAGATCGCGTATTCGGTTCCTAAGCGAAGGGGACGCCAATACAAAATACTTCCACCTATTGGCAAGGGGGCGGAAGAGAAGGAACTGCATTGTGCGTCTGAAGGACAGTGAGGGAAACATGTGCACGGATAGAGAGGCGATGGAGGAGGCGCTGTTCAGACACTTCAACGGTGTCTTTGGCACTCCGGGCCCGGGGTCTCACATGCTGGACTACGACGGCCTGGGGATCACACCCCAGGACCTATCGGCCTTGGAGCTCCCATTTGAGGAAGACGAGGTGCTAGCCGCGATTCGGGACACGCCGTCGGATAGGGCACCTGGACCGGACGGGTTCACGGGGGCCTTCTACAAGGCCGCATGGACCACGATCAAGGATGACATCATGCAGGCCTTCAACGCCCTCTTCTTCGGTGATGGCAGAATGTTCCATAATTTAAATAATGCGTTCATAGTGCTGCTGCCCAAGAAACCGGATGCTATCACGCCGAGCGACTACAGACCCATAACGATGATCCATAGCTTTGGGAAGCTCGCGTCCAAGTTTTGGCGGCACGGCTAGCGCCGAGGCTACAGAGTCTCATCTCGCCCAACCAAAATGCGTTCATCAGAAAACGAACCATACACGATAACTTCAAGTTCGTTCAGCGGGCGGCCGTACAATTTCGCAAGAAGAAAATCCCCAAGGCGTTGCTCAAGCTCGACATCTCCAAGGCGTTCGATACAGTCAGCTGGCCTTTCCTGATGAATACGTTACAGGCTGTTGGCTTCGGGGAGCGTTGGCGTCGATGGGTGGCAAATTTGCTATCCTCCGCTACGTCCCGCATACTGCTAAATGGCCAGGCAGGGAAGCGCATCCACCACGCTAGAGGTGTGAGACAGGGGGACTCCCTCTCCCCGATGCTCTTCATCATCGCCATGGAAATCCTCGCACGGCTGTTCACTACCGCAGCCGAGAACGGGCTCCTTCAGCCAACAGGGGATCCGGCAGTTAGGCACCATTGCAGCCTATACGCCGATGACGCCATCCTATTCATGCACCCAGGCATGGAGGAGGCAAGGGCGATCAAGGAGCTACTCAGGATCTTCGGCCAGGCCTCGGGTCTACTCACCAATCTAGCAAAATGCTCCATAACGCCGATATACGGGGCCGAGGAGGCAATGGATGGACTCACCGTCGTCCTGGGGTGCCAGCGATCGGAGTTCCCAATCATCTATCTCAGGCTGCCTCTGAGCACGAAGAAGGTTCCGAAGGCGCGGATTCAGGCAACTGTCGACTCTGTAGCCAGAAGACTGCCGCAATGTCACGGGCCTCTGATGGCGAGAAGTGGCCGGCTAGTATGGATAAAGTCCGTGCTGGCTGCCATTCCCATCTATGCCGCCATCGCCGACGGACTACCGGTGTGGGCTCGCGAGGAGATCGACAGCATATGCCGAAGGTTCCTCTGGACCGGAACGGAGGGATCCGTGCGCGGCAAGTGCATGGTTGCGTGGCCCGCAGTGTGCCGCCCCACAGACCTTGGCGGGCTTGGCATCCCCGACCTGCACCTCTCGGGCATCGCACCGCAGTGTCGCCGGCCCCCTGCTACGGCATACGATGAAACACGTGCATGGGCTAACCTGCCCCTTTCCACATCCCATGAAGTGCGTGACGTTCTTTGACACATCCACGCTCACTATCATCGGTAACGGAGAGCGACCGCATTCGGACGGGAAGATGGTTGGATGGCCGGGCGATCGGGACATCGCGCCCTCCCCGGTCGCGTTCGTCGGTCCAAGAGACTTAGAAAACACTTCGCTTGCCGACGGCCCGGGCGGATAGAGCTTGGGTTCGACAAATCTCCGGAGGCCTCTCCGTGACGGCCATGCGCGAATACCTTCGAGTACGGGACTTAGTATCCCAAGTGCAGCTAAGTGGTGATGTTGATCAGATAATATGGCGATGGGCGGCCGACGGCAAATATTCATCCAAATCCGCCTACCGGGCCTTGCACATGACTTCCCAAACCATTCCCTACTGTTCTAGAATTTGGAAATCTTGGGCACCACTTAGAGTAAAGATCTTCCTATGGCTAGCGATCGAGGGAAGCGCCACCGACCGCGGGACAGAGGCGTCCGCCACGGCATGGAGGCGACGACAACCGCTACCTGCAGGCGACCAAGAACCGGAGACCATCGACCACATCATCACCTCCTGCTCATACTCAAGACAAATTTGGTGGAACATCGCAGCAGGTGCTCGGAGCGCACGCATCACAAATCGGGGCGGCACCATGCCGGGAGTGGTGGGACCGGTGGCGGCGGCTACCGCACGGGGATAAAAGGAAGGGAGCAGACTCCCTTTCGCGATCACCGCCTGGGAGATATGGAAGGAAAGAAACGCCCGATGCTTCAGGGGACGCGGCCACTCCGGTGCGTGCCTTGCTCCACACACGATCAAGCGCATAAATGACGAGTGGATCGGGCCGAGCACGGAAGCTTAGTTGTTTAATACGTGAGTAATCGGGTTGTGCTAAGAGGGGTACGGGAGCCACGCTTAACTCTTATCAAACGCTCCCACCCTTGTAACCGGACAATGTAAAACCTTTCTCTCTTAATATAATGAAGCGCAAATCTTTTGCGTTTTCGAGAAAAAAAAAAGACACCTCTGACTCTAACGTAGTGTAGTGATGAATTGCATTTACCATCTCTTCATCATGTGATCTACCCATACTGCAGGTCTCACAAAAACATGCATATAATATGCTGGCAACGAGTACAAGGTACACTCTGTCACTCCTTTGTAAGCAAGCACGGTTGTATATACGACGATGGCCACTAGTTTGCAGTTACTATATATATTATATATATTAAAATAGGGAGAAAAAAAATCAGATAGAGATGCTCGATCTACCACATTTTATCAAATCTTTATTTGTATATAAAAAATTTTTGTCTATCCTACGTCCAAAACATAGATCTGTGATCGCTTTATCTCATGAAGTTATGGTGTCATTGTGTAAAGGTAAATCAAAGCTTCGGTGGTTTTCTCGATTTATATAAGAAGATTTCTTTTTAAACCCGAATGCTTGAGTGTTTAGCCACCACATATCTAAGTGTTTTTTTTCTTGTCTGGAAAAAGATCCATTAATTAATCTCATCATCATCAACCGGAACTCATCGACCCAGGTCACAGCAGCACGGCATGTCTCTGCAGCTAGCTCAGCTCGTTCACGTGCGGGAGCAGAGCGTGTGAGCCCCAGGCCCATCCGTGTCACTGTCGACGGGGCCCACCCATGCCCATGCCATGCCAAGGTGTCATATGGCCCCCACGCACTTGGCTATTCGCCCACCGTCCAATCACCAGGGTTGGAGCGTGATGACCGTCCGATTGGAGGATACGCGATCGCGAGCACGCGTCAGCCAGCTCAGCTCAGCTGGGTGCGCATTGCAGTTAATTAGGAGTAACAACAAAAGAGTTGCTATCAGGGGGGTTATTCCGTATTCGGTTGAAGGATACGCGATTGGACCTGCATCATGTGGCGTCACTGTTCACTCCAGAATCTATCAGAGAAGTCCAATCACTGCGAAAGGGCCCAGTCACGGGCCCAGTGTGGCCCTGTGTGTGTGAAATGATTAAGACCTTTTCAGTTTGTCCATTTCTAAAAGGTTTTTCTTATAAATTCATTAAAAAATATATATGGCTGATGATAAGATTTCACTGTCCTAGCACCGGGATCAAAAGCCCTAGACGTAAGTTTTGTGTTGGGACTTGATGAAAGCATGCACACGTAAGTAATGTCACGTATACATCATATACATCTACTCTTCTTGTGTAAGTAATTCACCATGGACACTGTGTGGATCATATTTTTTACCCTTCTGCCGTGGAGATATTATTCCGTAAGGAGGAAGCTGTGTGGTCTATTTTAATCTGAGTTGCTGCGCTGAAAAAGTACTATATGCAATTAATATTTCAGGCTATATAAATTAATAAAAAAACTGTTAAAATATATGCAGATGTCTAAACAGGGGTGGAGAAATGTATATCTGAATTCCTAATTATCCGAAAACTTGTAATGTGGATATATATCTATATTTGATTCTGCTTCTAATATGAATGCTGAATGGAGGTATCCAAATCTGTTTTCTATGATTTTTTATCGATCCCAATATTCTAGATCTATATTCAAAAAAAATTGGATGAATATTCAACAACATCCATATCCATGTAGAATAAAGTTCTAGGTTCCTGAAACTAATAACTAATTATATTAATTTTATAATATTAATAACATAGACCATCTATCGTGGCTAAGGAAATGAGTAATAATATTGATTCTAATATTAAAGAAAAAGTCTATATCACCCCGAATTATGATGGGTGGAACACTTTACCCTCAACTATAAAACCAGGTATTCTACCCCCGAACTTTTCAAACCGTTTAAATTATTACCCTAGAGCGGTTTTGAACAGTGGTTTTTTACTGATAGCATGGTTTTGTCTTTTTCTTTTTTTATTTATTTAAAACTAAATCTTTGAAAAATTATACTAAATCATAGAAAAATTATAAAATAGAAAATCTAATTTTGTTGGACTCCACATGAGTAAATCTACACAGCAAGCATATAATATGTTATGTTTTAGTACAATTTTTTCTTTGTAACTTTAGATCTATGATTTTCTATAATTAAATAGAATAATTCTAGCTGCAGTTTCTGTGGCCCAATTATGGTGAAATTTTTATGGTAGGCTAATTATTGTATGCTGATCTCTAGTAAAAATTTCATACTCATTGAATAATATATAACTTATTATAAATTTATTTAGGTATATGCTTATTAAATATAAATAAATTTATAACTAAGTTATACATGATTCAATGAGTATGAAATTTTTACTAGAGATCAAGCATATAATAATTAGCCTACCATAAAAATTTCACCACAATTGAACCACAGAAACTACGGCTATGAATTATTCCATTTAATTATAGAAAATCATAGATCTAAAGTTACAAAGAAAAAATTATACTAAAACATAACATATTATATGCTCACTGTGTAGATCTACTCATGTGGAGTCCAAAAAATTGATTTTCTATTTTATGATTTACTATGATTTTTAAAGATTCAAAATAAATAAATAAAAAAAAAAATGACAAAACAACGCTATCAGTAGCAAAACCACCGTTCAAAACTACTCTAGGGGGTAATTTAACCGGTTTGAAAAGTTCAGGGGGGTAGAATACCCAATTTTATAATTGAGGGGGGTAAAGTGTTCCACCCATCATAGTTTAGGGGTGATATAGACTTTTTCCGAATTCCTAATATTAATAATATGTCTTCATATTAATTATCAACAACATTTGCTCTGTGCATGGAAGAATATAGCTCACCGTAGTGTGTTTGGACATATTTTCCCCTTTGCTTCACATGCTACAAGTGACGAAGCAAAATCAACCCATGCATGTTCTTTTGAAATAGACCTTTTTTTTTCTCATGACCTTCTTTAGATCTTCCAAATTCTTGATGAAGTGATTATGTGGATATTGCTTTCTCTATTCACAAGAAAAATCTTTAAATTCAAGTAATTCCCTCAATATCTTCTTGTCTTCAGAATACTTTGGTAGGATGCAAGTTGGATATTTGGCCTGTGATGGTTAATGCCTATGCAAATATAGCAAGCATATATGTTCTTTGATCGATGATAAGAGATGTTTGTTCCTGCATGTTTGTGATTTTGGGTGAGAATTATAGACAGGTTTCCGTCACCCCTCTGTAGTTCAACAAATTGAACAAGTTTTCCATCTTGACTTATATTGTGAAGAACCAGTAAACACAACTGAAACTGGAGAGGGAAAGTAGAAACCAAACTACAAAAGAAAGATATTTAGTCCCGGTTCTCAGCATGAACGGCCTGGTTGTCATTCCCACACATGGATTGCACATACAGCCGCCCCAGTTTCTGTGAACGAACTTGCTGTACAAGCTTTTTTTTCTGAGGTAGTGAGTGGTGCCTCAGTATGTGTGCCATCAAGGTTCTCATCCATCCATCGTACACACACGTGAAGCCAGTGAAGATTCAGGATGGTAAGTTTGCTAGAGTTAATTTGAACATCATGTTTCATGTTCCAACATGGACGACTCCAGTTTCGAATTTCAGGGGGGGGGGGGAAGTTTCACATGTGTATCCATTTAGCGATGTTTCATGCGTATGTGTTGCTTCACCAAATTAAATCAAGAAGCTAGCATATATTAAATATGTCACTTATTATTTTCATATTTCCATGTATATAATCATAATATTACGGTTAATTTGTAGATTTCAGAATATCATTGCATGTCCAACATGAGCAAACTTATCAGAATAGACAAGTTAACTTGTCATCGATCATCACATGATGCATATTGTCATGTGTGTTCCCCTATATACAAGGTTTTACATCTTTGAATGTAGAATTATTATGTATAAGCTTGTTAAACATGCATCTGTACTATATAGTAGCTAGCAGTAGTAGTTTCCGTTTATATCCACATGCATCTTGCTTTGCCAAAAAAAAAAAGAGAATATTGGTAGTATTTATTATAAGGAACTCCCTAATAAGACGACATGCATGTTCATCACATGCACTGTCGTATACACATGCAGACTTATGCATGCATGGTTCTTGGAGACTTGAACGACAACAATCCTTTTACTCTTGCTTTAATTTATCTTTCTGGACTTGTATATTGGCATGAATTGTGTATTCTGGAGAGTACTGTTACTATTGTGATCAATTAGAAGTTGTTTTATATCTTACTACTATTCATATTCTGTTATAATCTATGTTTTTCTTTATATATACTCCTTCATCTTATAAAAAATATTATTCTTACTTTCCAAGAAGTTAAATATTTTTAACTCAACGAATTATATATAAAAAATAATATTTATAATATTTTCTATAAAGCTAGTTAAACTTGAAAAAAATTTAACTAGCACACATATCCTACAGGGTTCTTTTTTATGAAGAGTATCAGATTGAGATATAAAAAGTGTGTGTAGCCTACGTCCGGACCTCTGGGACCTTTTTTTTTTCACCGAGAAAAATCCATTTCCATTATATTATAACGGAAATACAAGCATCCAAAGATGATACAGCAAAAGAGATAGACAGATACGATACACTACTACATAAAACTTAATGGAG
>JADLZL010000031.1:0-67095 GCA_015844335.1 Chrysopogon serrulatus | reverse complement strand
TGACTCATCATGTGTGTTTACATTTTCATATAACTATTAGTGATAGGTGACTTGTTCATCAATGGTGTGAGGTCTCTACATGATAACTTTGTTAATCTTATGATCTTAAAAAGAAATATCTTATATACTTATATGCTCATATAGTGATACCATGTTCGCGTATCTTATCAATCGGACTTATTATTAGCCGTTCGAACAATATTTTTTCTCACAACAAATCAACCGATTTATGTAACCAGACTAACACTTCGAAAGTTTTGAACATGAGGCGGCGAGATTTTTTTGTGATCCCACACAATATCCAGATGCATCTATGATTGGTGCAGTGCAGTCCGACAACGGATGGCAGGAATGCAGCAGCAACCCCTGCAGGCCAGTGCCCACACTACGGCCACGACGACGGTAGCCGCGCGCGGCCGCCCAGGCATTGGACCGGCGCCGGCGGTCTGTCTGCTCATCATCTGCCCACGCTGCACACGCATCATTTTGCCCATCCCTACCGGCTCGTCAACTGTCCCACTGTTGCCACACACACCAAGACCAGTAGCAGCTGCATGCATGCACGTAGGAGTACGAACGACAGGGCCCCACGGTTTTCTTTGCGTAGTGTATATATATAGCGGTGTAACAGGACAGGGCCCAGCAGAGCGGCTGTTGTTTAATTTGCAGTTCGATCGCTATCATCATTTTTATTTCCTGTGTCGGCATGACCAATCATTTTACCATTGAACCGCCGGTGATGACTGATGACAGATTAGGAACGCTAGGACTACGAGTTTAGGAGTCCTACTCACAGGTTACCATATACTACTCCATACCTATAAATTTATCGTTTTAGACAAGGACACGGTCTTCAAAACCTAACGTTATCTATTATTTTTTATTAAATATATAAGAAAAACTAAAAATAAAATTATTTTTATAAAAATGGGTTTCGGTGAATCTATACATATAAGTTTTATTTTTTCAATCTAAATATTTTAAAAGTTATTGATAATTTATGTTCCTAATGTTTCACCCAAATTTTGTCAAAACAGCAAGTTTTATGGGTATGGAAGGAGTATGGATGGCCAAACGGGCCGCATGGCCCGACATGGCATGGGTCCAGTAAAAACACAGCCCATACACATTGGGTCGAGGGCACGGCACACCATGACACCGAACAGTTTGTTTTCGGGCCAGGCCAGTCCGAATAGCCCGTCACAACTATCGTGTCGGGCCAGCCTGTGGCCCACCAAACGGAGGGAAGGGGAGACAACAACAACAATGGGGAAGGAAGTCGTGACTGCCACAATGCCCACGCGACCAGTTGGCTTGCCTTGGTGGCTGCTGCGTTCGAGGCCGACACACCCGAAGCGAGCAAGCCACATCGAGAGGGGCAGATAAAAGGAGTCCTCGGTGTTGTATCTAACCACGAGTGGAGGGCGGAGGAGAGAAGTTGTGATACGTAGTGAGGCAGAGAAAGGGAGCGCATGGTGCCGCGCTGGCCGATTAAGGAAGATAGGGAGCGAGGGAAAAAGAAGCGATACTATGTGGGGAGCAAGGTGAGAGGAGCGATATTGCTTGCAACACACGTCAGAAAGGGAGCGTCCACCAGGAGTGGGAATACGAGATACGAGGAAATGAGCTAGGGTTAAGTGGGGATTATAAATGGGAGTGGGCCTCCATCGGGCCTTACCCCTTAGACTAACAATGACTCAAAAATCCAAAACCTCAAACTCTAAGAGTAGGCCAAATTGTTCTCAAATAGCTACTTTAGAAAGAGTTATCTCTATTGGCTATCAATAAAAGAGACAAATAGCCAGTGATTCCTAAATAGCTAGTTTAGCACAAGTGATTCCTAAATAGCTAGTTTAGCACAATCTCCAGTAAACATTTCTCTACAGCACTGCATTGCTACTGTCGGACAAACTAGGCGAGACAATGTGCCAACGCGAGGGTGCTACAGCTACTAGCTAGTAGTGGGGTGAGCTACGTCGACGGGGAATGAGATGACCGTTTTGGAGTTTGTGAAGTTATAGTGGCAGTGGTTGCTGCACCCAAAATGCACACGGAATGCTGGTTAGAACTGACAGTTTGACACAATAAAGCTAGACTATGCCTTTGCACTATCATATCAATGGTGCTCTGCCATATATTACACAACACAACTTAGGAGACATATTGTATCTCCCAAGAGGTAATATCTTAGATCAATCTGAACTGTTGATATTTCAGATTTTATAAATTTCTCAATATATTAAAAATCATAAAAAAAACATTCCATCGTATTTATTATAAGATGCGTGATAGAACGACAAAACAAATAATATGAGTGGATTTACAACGTTTTAATGTGCAGCATATATATTGGACAAGTCTGTGCATATTGTCGACAACTGCAACGTATGCTACCTGCAAAGTAGTGCTCTGATGTGAGCTAGAACCCTATAAAATATAAGAGCAGTCCCTACCACCACGAAGCTTCACCCCTTGCACTTGCAGGGTTAACTTTGGGACACATATAAACTGGTGTTCGGAGTTCGGACCACCACGTGAACCAAAAGGAAGTCCAATTGTGTCCAAAGAGAGCTACTCACGTAGTACACAGTATTTTGTTTATTAAATTACTCACCGTACCCCTGATTTGCAGCATCATGGCTGTCATTGGTAGTCTCCTATTACGGCTCCTCCCTCCTCAGAACACTTCTCACGTGGTTATCACATATATTTTACTCTAACTACTGTACTTTTTCTCCTGTCATCGATCGGCAAGTTGTGTCGACACGGTGGACCACACATGTGTGGTGAACATTGCCAGATCAAATGAAGTATCTAAGGAAGTCAACAAGCAGAGTTGATTACAGGTAGAGGATGTCGGGACTAAGGCTATCCGCACTGTCATCCTCTAAAAATCATCCTTTAAAAGGAATATTACGTCCCCGTCGGGCGAGAATCTCTCATCTATTTTGATTTCTCCCGCAATCATGCATCATCTATATATCTACTCTATACTTTGGTGGGACCCGCATGTCAGTATTTTTTTATTTTCCCACCGCCCCTCTTCTCTCTGCTTATCCCTTCCTCCGCCTGCTCCAATCGCACCCGCCATCGCCGCCTTCTCCTCCTCGGCGTCGGCTCGCCCTCTCTCGTCCCCAATCAGCGAAGGGCGATGGCCGTCTCCTTCCCGGCGCCAAGCTGCCCCGTCTCCCCGACGCCATCGCTCCCGGTGCCCCTCCTCTTCCTCCACCGGTGGACGCTCCTCCACCGGCCCCGACGAGCGCAAGGACGAAGCGGGGCGGTGGACGCCGCACCGACCGGCGCCAGGCTGCAGCTCGCCGGACGCTCCACGGCCATCGGAGGCGGCGCCGCCCAGCGGCTAGGGCCGCGCACCCGCGCACCAAGGGCGGGCGGAGACGCAGCGTCCGCGCCTGCGAAGGCTTCGGGCCGCGCGGCCGCCGGGCGGCGGCCGAGCGGCGGTGCCGACGGCGTCTTCGCTGCTCCCGTGGTGGGGCGCGGCGCGCGGGCGGGCAGGCGGCGACCCAGGGCGGGCGCGCGGGCGGGCGGGCGGCGGCGGCCGCCGGCGGGGCGGGCGCGCGCCGAGCCGGTGCTCTCGGCGCCATCGCTCCCGGCGCCCTCTTTCTTTTCCTTCCCCGAGGTGGCGCGGCGGCGGGCGCTCGGACAAGCGGCGCTGGCCGCGACGGACCGGTCCGGCTTAAGGCCCGGCGCGTGCGTGGCGTCCGCGGCTCAGCAGCGGCCCGGCTGCGCCGGGGTGGCTTTGCCAGGCGGGCAGCGGCGGCTGCGTGCCACGCCGCCGTGGCGTGCTCGCCGGCGTGCGCCGCGCTGCGCCGGCCGTGGGGCGGGTTGCGGCGGCGGAGCCCAGCGGCCGGCGCTGCGCGCTCGGGCCCCGCTAGGAGCCCGTGGAGCTGCACGGCGGCCATGGCCCATGGCTTTCGGCGAGCCCTCGCTTCCCTCTCCCTTCCTTCTTGTCTCCCCCCTTCCCGCCACCTGCGTGGGCGACGACGCCACAGTGGGGCCCGCGCCTGCGCCGGGCGCGTCCGGGCCACGCGCTAACACGCGCGCCATGAAGTCTGTGCGCGCGATTCTGACGGCGCGGCGCTTTCGGATGCCGCCGCAACTGTTTTTTTCTGGTATCGATGACGCGGGCGCTTTCCGGAAGGAGGTTGGCGGACGCAAAGGGATAGCCTAAGCAGGGTCGGGCGGATCCAGGATTTCATGCCAATGATGTCAATTAAACTTGTCAACTAACCATCGCTAAAACAAGTTATTGCCTTGTAGCTAAAATAATAAACTAATAAAGTCGAAAATGAATTAATCTAAAACGATGAAAAGGGTTAGCTATACAATGCGAACTTGGAATTATGAAGCAATATGAAAATAATACATGTTGAAATTTACAAATTTAACAACATTGAATTTAGCAAATTCGACGAGTAAACATTGATGATTGATGGATCACCATCTCTCCGTGAAGTCCCTTCATGACTAGCTGTTGGTGATAATATTCTTTCCAAGTTTCATCAGATTTATATTTTCTTTACATATATTCCCTCTGTCCTTAAAAAAAAGTATCGTTCATTTGATAATTGTCTTATTTAAAAATTTATACAAACACCATCTATCTCATTATGACTTATTTTATTATTAGAGATACTTTACTAATGATTAATTTATTTTATATAATGTAAAATGACACTCTTTATAGGATGGAGGGAGTATAATTAATTAATATAAGTTAAATTGCAAATCAATAAACTAAAGCACATATAAATAAAGAACACTAATTTTCCTAACCGCGCCACCTGCCGCTAGGGTCTTCAGAAAATCTGGACAAATATGAGAGTAGCCTCTTGATGGCTCAAAATCAGTTAGCCCTTATGGCCTACTCCCTCCGTCCCAAAAAGGATGTCATTCTCGCTTCCCGAGAAATGACTGCCGGTAATTTTTATAAATAATAAATATTATCGATTAGTATCATAATTAGTATTGTCGGAAAGATCTTTAGATCTAGTTTTTTAATAAATTTATTTGGAGATATAAATATTGTACATATTTTCTACAAATAGAGTCAAACTTGTGGCACGAACACCCAAAACGTCATCCTTTTTGGGACAGAGGAAGTAAATGGCAGCGGGCCACTCTATGCTAGTCTGCTGCCACGGATACTACTGTGATGTGCATCTTTCCGCAATTCTGTTGCTGTCGTCCAACTGATAGGCAATCAGTTTCAGATTTGAAACTGTGCGTGGCTGATTTCAGGAGAGCAATGATGTCAATGCTCACAAGAGGCTGCTGTCATCCACCGTAAAATAGAGAAGGGTACTTGGACCAGGGCAAAAGGCATTGTTGTCAGGTGACAGCAGTGCTTGTATACTGGATCCGCCCCTCGGTCGATCCCTTTTTAGAAAACAAAAATTTGAACCGGCATTAGGAGAGAACATATTGGTGGTGGTTTGAACCGGCGCCGCGACGGTGTATTCAGTAGTATGCTTAAAAATTGATGTTTTAGTGATATATTCATAATTTCTAAAAAATAATTTTTGGAGGTGTACTATACTTTACTGACCACCTCTAAAATGGATTCATGGGCGTGGCTAGTGACATGATCCACCTCTTTCTTTTGACCGTCTCTACAAAGCAATTCTGACCGCCTCTAAAAGCAGTTTCATAGTAGTGTTACACACACGACGCACTCATGTTGCAAAAAAGATTGCATGGCTTGTGACTTTTGTGTGTCCCGTGGTGAAGATATCTTCTTGATCTGGCAAACAAAATGCTGAAGTGCATCATTTTTTCTTACATAGGGACAGAGGGAGTATATATACAAGTTGGTGGTGGTATATCATTTTTTTCTTACATAGGGACTTCTGTGTGTCCCGTGGTGAAGATAGTAGTGTTACATACACACACAACACACTTGTATTTTGGGGACAGAGGGAGTATATATACAAGTTGGTGGTGGTATATCAAATTGGAGATATATATGGTCTATGGACTCCAAGTTTCAACATCTTATTATTGTTGGTATCATGACAAAGCCAAATAAAAGAGTTATATGCCAAATAACGGCGGCAAGTTGTTTATGGTCGCACGTACTGGCACTGCATGCAGTTTGTAATCCCATATACGAGTACTTGATTTGTCTAAGTTCCATTCCTTCTCGCTTTCCCACTACTATATCTTCTGTCAGTGAGCTTAATTACATAGAGGTATCGGTTCCTGTTTTTTATAGATTTGATTTGGTTCATCATATCTTTGGAACTTTGTAATGCGATTTTACTTAGTATATCTTGCAAGGATTTGTGGGGCTGGATCGGAATGGGTTAAAAGTAGATCAGAATGGACTATATATATAATATATTTCGATCGGATTCTAGTAACTGCTAGTAGTACGCGACGCATCTTCCTGCATGCTATAATAAGCAGCTCGGGAGAGAAAGAGTGGATTAGCGCGTAGTATATAGGAGGAGGTAGATATATCTTTCTATACTTGTGGAAGACTGGACTGTCTTTTGTTTTCTCCGATTCATCGTGTGTGCCCTCGCTCGATGTGTGTACTCCCTTATTAGTTATTAGTGCTACAAATTAAAGCGCATCTCGACTGCAGAAATAAAAATAGCAAGATAGTGTAGTTAATCACCGGCCATGGCTGCTAGGCATCGCACGTACGTAGATTATATACTTGGCTCTATTTTTTATATCTATGTGGCCCGTGTGTAGTAGAGAGCTCAAAGAAGAAGGTAAGTGTTATATCGAGTTGTGTGTTGTGTAGACATATCGTCATTCCGGCGATCACGTATTTTAACTACTAGTACTAAAGGACAGTACACACACGATCATGCACGCACTTGAAGTATATATCATGTCAATTTGGCAAGGAAAGGCTGTCATTAGCATGCTATTTTACTCGGGGCATGCCATACATGCAAAGAAAACAAGATAGTAGTGGTTATTATATATAGTATGTCGTCTGTCCGGTTATTCGTGTCAGGACGTACGTCGAGCGTACATATCGATCTAGTGTGAACGACAAGAGTTAGGTATATGCATGCGCTAAGCCTCCGATCCGTATAGTTTGTTTTTAGTCCAGTGTTATGCATTGATCATTGGCATTTGGTGGTGGAGTCTTCGTAAGGAACTATTAGTTAAGAATATCCTAGTTTAGGTCACCGATATCTTTATAATTTTTCACGTCTACGTAGGCCTTGCGTTGGGTATGTAATGTATTAATCCCATAGGGCATTCGCATTGTCAAATCATTAGCTAAGTTAAGACTAATAAAAACAATAAATAGAAGAAAAGAAAACTGAAACCGCAGGTACCGAGTTCAGAACTGAGAGAGGATGCCTCCTCGTATATGTGAGACTAGCGAGTAACTCATCGCTAGCGCGTTATTCTCTTCCCTCCGTGACCAATAGAAATTTATCTGAGCTGGCGAGTTCACCACCAGTGTTATATACAAATTGTATATGTTTGAGTTAACATTCTAGCTTGTTTACATGCATATGGATATGTTACCTTATAGTCCAACTAACCCAAGCCATCAACAAATATTTGCTCACAAGGGTTCATAAATAAACCAATTAGATATCAATTGATGGTATCATCACTGGACAAGGAAGCTTGGAAGATGAATATTGGTGCAGTTGGTGACGGCCATGACCATATATGTTTGCCGTCATGCATGCATGTGTGGGTGTGCCTACTTACTACTACTATAACATCAATGAGTTTGGAACGTCGACAAAGCCCCATTCACTTAGTTTTGAAGTGACATATGGATGTCTTTACTGCTGGATCATCACAGTAAAGAACATTACCTCTCTGCCAGGGCCACTACTGTCTTGTCTGTACAGTACAAAGTGGTGGTGCGGTCAATTATTCGGCACACACCAATCATGGATGATGATCCATCCATGCATGCATGCTAGCTCTGAAATGGACGTCGCCGTAGGCTAGAGAACGCTGATGCGCCGTTTAATTTGACACGCCAAAGCCCCCCCAGCTAAAGCATCCGGTGCATTGCATGTGCGCGTGGATAACTAATTTTGCCGCTGTCTGTCCACCAGCTGCTATAAGTATATATATAGTCCACCCAACCCATCGTCATCGTCATGGGCGCGCACTAATAATGCTCTACTTTCTTGTTTACATTTGTTAAGTTTCTACTCGGTGAAAAAGTAGTGAAAATGACACAATTCAGGCCATGCATGCTTGCCAGCTAGCTGCTGCTTGATCGTTATTTGTTGATTCCTTGCCACCGTGCTGGTCGACATGGCCCCTTTTGCTCGCTGATGCCATTGGCTCATCGGTCGCCGGTCCTGGCCTTGCTAGCTCAGCCCAGATCGTGAATGGATGTACGGTGGTAATGTGTCCATCTATCAAGTTCGCTTCCCATCAATAGATATACTCCTAGGCATCATGCATGCAAGTTGAGCTAGTCAGTTGGTATTGAATATATCGGGGAACACAGAAACAAAGGTGATTCCATGTCCATCGTACCTTTAGACCTGGAATTACTACTTGCTTGGACTGATAGTGCATAGATATGGAGCTAGTATGTAGGCATATATATATGGTCCTAGCTAGCTAGCTAAACGGGATCGGAATCAAGGTAGCTACTTGCATAATAACTTCGCCTTGTCGCCTTTGCTATGGCTTTATTAGCTCCTTTAATTAGATTAGCTATTCTACGCTAAGAGTGTCTTTAATGACAACATACAAATAGGTAGCTAAATGAGACTCAGAAATAATAAATAAAAAGAATACTATAGTGGCAACGGGTCCTCCATGCGTTTGACAGGGCTTCTTGTGCGCCTCTGGCTCCTAATCTCCATAGCGTACTGTAGTAGCATTGTTCACTAGAGTCATTTTTCTCTCCTATCAAAATGAACTAGAAGCCAGGAGAAGCCACGATTTGTGGCTCCTCAGGCACTGTAGTGTGTAGTCGGGGCCAAAAGATGATCTCATCAATCCTAAAAATGATGCATTTCTAGCTGTATATTGTAGATAATGATATACTCTGTTATATATAGCTAGGTTTATTGAAGTTCAAATAATTTGACTCGATACTGTTTCAGGAACGTATTCTTTTGGAGGGAGTAAAGGCATATATACTGGAGCAATAGCATGTTTTGCATGGGAACCGGGTGGCCACTCGTGATCTTGTGCATTATCGATCCCATATCTGTCATCTCGCCCTTGCTTATTCAAACCAAATCGATCGCGGAGACGAAGGTGGAGACGATGAGTAGGGTACGGTGAAAGCACCACGCGTGCATGCACGCAGCTTTCTGCTGATTCGCCACGTGAAAAGGAAGAAACTGCAACTAACAGTAGTACAACGGGCCACACAGTGTGTCACCCCGTGTGTGTGCGTGCGTGCGTGCATGCATGCAGAAAGATAGGTTAACTGGGAAAGCTAGAGTAGTACACACCATGGAGCATGCATGCAATGGAAAATAACCCACACACTGAGACACGCCACATGCAAACGACGCTTTCTGCCATCATGTACTGGTCCTGCGCTAGGGTTTTTCTCGCCCCTCATTATCACTTGCATTGCATTGGGATTGGGTTCGTCTTCCCGACCGACACCACTCTGTGCTCATATGCCATGCTGCCGGCCGGCCGGCCGGCGGGGTCCAACCTCCTTTGATCCACCTAAAAACTCTGAATCCATCTGTCCATTATGTCCCAGTCTAGCTGCAGCATGGTCTTGCAAAAGTGACCAGTCAATACCTTGTGTGGTCTCGGGCACGATCATGGCAACCACAGTACGTAATGCCTCCCTGCGAAACGCTCATGATGAGTAACTGATCAGTGACGAGAACGTAGTAGTACACTCTGCATTTTCAGAATCGTTATTATTGTCTGCTCAAATTTCCATGCGTGGAAACGCATACTAGCTCCATCGATCTCTTTTCGTAATCAACGAAATTTTCTATCTTTTTCTCTTATATAAAAAAGTATCCATAACGAAACTTAAACACCTTGTTGCGTGGTCACCCAGGTAATTTATGTAAATGGTAGCATCATGTGTTCCCATATGTAACTGGACTTCGACCATTGTTGCACACACAAACACACACGGTTCTAACTTGTATAAGTCCGGGTTTTACTTTCAGATGACAAAAGAAGGGATGCAAGAGTAGTGTAGGAAACAAAAAAAGATGGACAAAAAAAATCATTTATATAAGGTATATGTTAGACGTTGAATTGGGCCATGCACCAGCAAGGGCTAGCACGCCCTAGGTTACAAAGTACCTTGATCGCATCAAGAATGCAGTGGATTGAGATGAAACTGTTGTAGGGTTGGTTAAGCTGATATTGAACCCATTCTTCGTATGGTAGACTTCCAAACGCCCATCGGGGAGGAGCATGTGGAGGTTGTCCTTGGATCGTCAAATCTTGTCGAGAGACATGACTAACAAGGTAGAGAGAAAGTAGGGCAAAAGAGGATATGTGTTGTATGTTTTACTATTGGAAGTTGGAATACTCAATAAGCCATGATGCTCTCGTTTATATAGAGGGAGTAATTTTATCCTAATAGAAAATAAGTTTAAAACGTGTTCTAAATTTTCCATGTCGAAATAGATCAAAAACTAATTTGGAAACAAACCGGTTTAGACATGGCAGGGAGACCTGACTAAGCTGGTTTTGAAACTAGCTAAGGAGACCTGACTAAGCTGGTTTTGAAACCAGCTAAGTCAGTACGGGAGCCATGTGCATGGCAGCCGGCTTAGCCGGGCAGTGAAGCCAACCTGGCTGGATTAGTCGTGGCTGGCGCCTTTTTGTCCCTTTTTTTGCGCCAAATATTTTCCATAACCTCCTTGGCGTTAGAACTTTTTAGCATTGCCTCATTTCATGTTGGTACATTTTCGCGTGGGAACATCATAGAATATAGATATACTCCCTCCGTATCGATTTAGAAGTCGTTTTGGACAAAGGACACGGTCTCTAAAGTATAACTTTGACTTTATATTTTTTTATAAAAATACTCAACACAAAGTGATATATTTATACTTTATAAAAATATTTTTGAAGACAAATCTATTCATATGGTTCTCACATTTCCAAACTCAACAACTTAACCTTATTCAAAACGATTTCTAAATCTGATACGTGGGAGTAGATACACATACATACATTTAGCTTTAGTGGGGTGTACACGTTTGCCTTCCTTACCTGCATGCTATGCTGATTTCTCTTGGGCTGGCTAGACAAACCTCCTTGCAAGCTCAGGAAAGAGCCATATTCGCTTCCCAGGATATATAGCAAAGGGAAAAAAAAAGTCCACATCACCCCCCTCAACTATGAGGGGTGGAATACTTAATACTCTCAACTATGAAACCAGTTTTCTATCCTTTGAACTTTTCAAACCAGTCAAATTACCCCTTAAAGTGATTTTGAACGGCGCTTTTGCTACAATAACGTGGTTTTGTCTTTTCTTTAATTTATTTTGGCTGAATCTTTAAAAAATCATAGTAAATAACGGAAAAATCATAAAATAGAAAAATCTAATTTTATTGGACTCCACATGAGTAGATCTACATAGTGAATATATAATATGATATGTTTTAACACAAAGTTTTTTATGTGAATTTAGATTAATACTTTTCTATAATTAATTAGAAAAAATCATACCAATAGTTTCTATAGTCCAATTGTGGTGAAATTTTTATGGTAGCCTAATTATTATATGCTTGATCTGTAGTAAAATTTTCATACTCATTGAATCATATATAACTTAGTTATAAATTTATTTATATTTAATAAACATAAATCAAGGCCCAATGCCTACTACAGTCCCCACTACACCACAACACCAAAATAGCAACTGATATCTGTTGCTAAAACTTAACAATTACCATTAAACTGTCAGTTGCTAAAGATTTTCTTCAGACCCTCGGCCGCTAATACCAAAAGCGTAATGGATGATCCGTCGCTATAAATATTTCACTTTTTTGCGTTGAAACATCCGTTGTTATATAGTGCTAACTAAGCCGAACCATCCGTCGCTAAATAAACTGCCCATTGGCACGCTATTTTGAGCCCACTGCGGTGAAATTTTGGCCCAGCCCAATAACATGTAAACCCTAAGTTACCAGCCCCTCCCAAAACAGATACGGAGTACACGCACTTCTATCCTGCTCCCCGCCGCGTTGGCCATCTTGCGCAACTCCTTCATGCGCCGCTTCCAAACCCCTTTGATCTGGGCTAGAAATTTACATAAAATATAAGAGACATTTTGGGCCACGAACCTAGTGGCACTAGGCCCATATCCGCCCTTGACTACAACTTTGATTCATGGTGTGTGAGTTTTTAGACAAAATTTTAAATAGCGGGTTGAACTATGTAGGGGAGATATATGATATAAAGGAAGCTATTTCATTTAGCATAGAAAACATGAAAATTTTATTTAATTAATTGATTATACACAAAACTTAAATATTTTTTATGACAAATATTCAAAAAAAATATATGCGTAAACATAAATCCTATCCTTAAAAAAAAACTATAATAATGACCTCTGTCAATTAAAAGCAAAATTAAGGATCTCATTTGTAAATATAAGGATCTGCATAGGCCCGTTCATCATAACTTGCCGATCGCAAACGATCGACCAATGAGGCACGGGTTTTTCTCTAAAAAAAGAAAATAAAGTGGAGACCAACAAGCTCCAATCTAATGGAAAGATCAGGCCCAAGGCTTTTTTTTTTTTTTTTTTGAGAATCGGCCCAAGGCTGATTTGGTCAATCTCTACTAGAGACGTTTGCTTCAATAGGCCCAAGTACATAAATTTTGGGCCTTCAGTTTATCAGTGAGGTTTGTAGTGCAGATTCCAAGTTGGCAAGTTCTTGGGATAAATCTCGCCAGCAGCCGTTCAACGATTTACAACCAAATCGAGTTCTACTGCGTGACGAAAAGAAAGGCTTATAGATATCTGTTTGCCTATATATCTAGCAAATCCCCAAGTTTACCATAACATACAACAAGCTATCTACTCATCCCCTAGACAGCCATATATCTACATCATCTCCAATTAATTAACATCTTTCCAAATTCTTCGCAATTCTTGCAGCAACACGTAGGATATTTTCTAATTATTAGCAAAACGGTCCATCCAACCTTTTTCAACTATTACAATGTCTGATTTGCTGGCGTCCTTAATTGGAAAACCAGAATTTTAGACTCCATCAACTTTTGAATCCGTCCAATTTACTTCCCTAAGTAATTATCGTAATAGTTCATAGGCGTCAATCGAACGGTATAAAGAAAATGTTAAAAAAATCATAGAAACCCAAATATTTCTCTAGAAAAATATTAGAAATACTACAAATTTGATTTAACCTTATAAAATTCATAGCAAATTTCTTTTAATTTATAAAAATATGAAATTGGTTTCATATTTTCCTATAATCATGCTCTATATTTTTTGAGCTAGGCACCATAATAGGGAGCATGATTTTAGAGAACACATAAAGCCTAGCATCTCAAGCCCGTCTAAACCATCTTCCTACTTGATCATGTCCTCCTCTTGTGTGCACATACTTATTATAACAAAAACAAATGAGGAAGCGGTTACGTCCAGGCTTGAAGGATTTGTAGGAATCAGGGGGAGAATCTCTCTAAATCATAACGTATATTCAACTTAGACGGAGCCACTGGGCTGTCCGGGTATGGCACGGCATACCCTAAGCCCAGCCCAACAACGGAGGTACCCCTATGTAAAAAAAAAAAAAAGGAAAAAGAAACGAGCCTCTCGCTCTCCTCTCCGCCGACGCCCGTAGCCCCGCTCGGCGCTCCGTGACTTCGCTGTCATGTCATCGCAACCAGGGAGTGCAGCAACCGAGCGCAGGCTGCACACCAGCGCACGCGCGCAGTCCCCGCCGCCCGGCCCGCCTCCCCGGCCGCCAGCTACCCGGCGTTGTGGCTGTCGGCTGCCAACTACCGCGCCGCCACGCTTGGCCGTAGGCACCTGGCGTGGTGGTTCCCTGTTCGGCGCCAACTGTCCCCTCCTCTCCCTAGTCACATCTCCATGCGCCCCCTCCCTGGCTCCCTCTCCCTCCTGAAGCAAAGGTACTGCTGAACCCTGAAGCATTTTCCCCCTAAATCTCTAACCCTTAATGTTGATTGTTGTTCAATTTCTCCTTAGATTAGTTCAATTCTTCGATTGATATAGCTGTAAGCTATGTACTTGTACAGTTGTAGGCAGTGAGAACTAGAATTAGGGAATAGAAATAGGGACAAATTAATTGTAGTTTCATGTAAGCGTCATGGGATACTTCGAAATGCTAGACTTGAGAGTATCATGAAAGCACTTGAATGTGGGGAACTCAAAACTAGGAGTGGATTAAATCAAGAAATGGGGTTGGCTAGGCCTGTGAGACTCGGTGGGGCTCTCATTACAAAACTACATGCAACATCATGCATATTCCAAACTATTAATGTGCTACTTGAACTATTTCCATTTAAGACTTATTATGCTATTTAGTAATTATGTGCTGAATTGTGAGGCAATTTTTATGATATTATACCGAATTGCTAAATTGATTTTACCGGTTTGTATATATAAATTTTCGTTCGGCATACCCTTCACAAAAATCCTATCTCCGTCAGTGTATTCAAGCATCACCTTGCACTCTTTTCTTCATATGAGTTTTACTCTTCTGTATATTTCTCATGTAATGTTTTTAATGAGGTGATATCAACTTATCTATTTTTCCCAACAGGCACGTTTTTTTAAAAAGAAGATAATATATGTGACATATTGATCTTTGATCAAAGTATTTTTAGACTAAGTCTTTGAAGCCAACTTAAGGGTCTAATAACATTGAAGGCTATTCAATATATTTTAGTTTTTCTCCTTATTTTTTCACAACACTTTAAGGAGTTTTGTCTGGTATATTGGTATAATTTGGTTTTTCCCACATGGTTTCCAAAACAAGATGATGACTGATAAACAAACAATGATGCATACACAACCAATTGATCAAGGAGTAAGATTTATTTTTAGTGAACAGTTAGGATTATCCACGTCTTACTTGTTCCCTTTAGGCATACATAGAGCGTCAGTGTGTCACGGACAAGCAACGGTCCATTCTAAGCATGCATGTGTGTGTATATACACTTTTACTGTTTATTAGTGCATCCGTCAGTTTTTATCCACGCTTTAACACTGGCGAAGAAGAATGACCCAACCTCTCCGTCACTAACTGCTGTTCCATACTTCCATGCTCTACAAATTATCGATGCACGCACTACTATTAGTGCGTGACATATATGTACGCCGGATATAGGGACAAAGACGGCCGACGTTGGTCCATCGGAAGGATCCTCTGATAACGATGTAAATGGTTGTATTTTCCATGTCAATGTCATGCCAGCTTGCTAGCATTCCTAATCCTAGTGACGGAAGGCAGCCCGTCATCCCGAGAACGTATGCATGTCCAAATAAGTGAAACAACACGTGATGGATTATAAACTTGCAGCCCAAGGAAGGGAGTCCAAACGAAATTACAACAACAACAACAAAAAAAAAAAAAAATCACGCAAAGGGTCCACATCTCTTGAACCTAGGAAGGGTAACAGTGAGATGGTGGACTTCTGTTGACATCCAAAACATGAGTGGAGAGTTAAAGATGGGTTAGAAAACACGAGCAAACAAGAAAAAGAACAAAAACTATCAATTGAATGAAATTAGCTAGTAGGTAAAGATTACAAATTTCCTGAAAAAATAGCCTAGGATTCGGCAGAATATCTATGATGGCTTGGAACCTCGCATGCAGTCTTAGCCTCTCGGGGCCCAAATCGTGTTTTTTTACCTATGGAAACTCATTCGATATGTTGAATACATGTAAATTGTGTATTGAATAAGTTTTTTAGTCCACCACCTTCTACCTTCTATTCATATAAATGGATCACTGCTGATAAAAAGGTCCATCTATCCAATCATCAAAATGTATTTATCTTTACTTTTTATCTTCTAACTCAATCTTTTCCAACCCTGATCCCTTGCTATCCAACACATCTCTTGATGAGATTTGTCAATGTTCTCTAGGAGTCTAGGTGGCCTTTCCGATCCTAAGACACTCCACTGTGCGTCAAACCAGCCTCATCGACCTAATTGGCTAGCCTCGTCATTTAGACCTTCCTCCAATGCGTATCTAGGCCATGTGCGGCCTCAGGTGACCTAACTCGTGCTAGTGTGTTTGTTGCTATATTTATCATCAACAAGACGTTAACGGCCTTCATCAAAGATGAGTATATGACACACCACCCGACATCATTATGTTGGAACAAAAGACGAATACACACAAGTCCACAACGCATGTTTAATTGATATCCATTCAAGTCATTGGCTTACATGGATGTGCTATTATTGTTGGTGTCATGTGTTAACTATAATAACATGCACAGGACAAAGGACTGATGTTTTATCTCCATACCAGTCAAAAGTAAATAACATAATGGGAAGAGAAGTTTGTGAGAACTACGCTTCTGTTATTCAGAAGGATTATAAACACTGACAAAGACTTTACGTAACGGCCAAGTAGGACTGCAGGAGTAATATGATGTCAGTTGTCATGGGTGGAACCGCGCGCCGCCGGCAACCCAACACAGGGCCAGGGTCTGGCCGCCGGTGGCAGCTGGCAGGGCATATTGGATGGCCAAGCTAGCTCCGGACTCCAAATTTTATGGGTCAGCTAAGTCAAGGTCTACTTATTGTTTGTTAAATTATGGTGAACAAAAAGATACTTTTGTCGACAAGAATCAAAGTACAAGTTTGTGTTCAAAAGAATCAAAGTACAAGTTCGCAAGATTCAGTAGTTGTATATAGTTAGCGAAGCTTCCCGGGCACCTGCAGTGCATCACCTACCAAACCTGCTAGGATGGATCCGCAGCAGGTGAAAAAAGTGGCCACGATGTACGACGACTCTGCTATGTGCAGTCCAGCACTCTATCGTGATCAGTTGATTCTTTATTCCACTCCCTCTCCCCCAAAAAACGTCGTTGAAGTATTTGAACGGTCTCCAAAAACAATGTCGTAGGTATATTTCACTTAAAGATTCTCCCTTCCCCTACCATCGGCTCCCACCTCACTCCGACTGTCCCCTCCCTCTTCTTCTCCACCAAGGACCCCTCTTTTTCTCCAGCCGGCTGACCTCCTCTTTTCCTCAGTCTTTGGGAAGTTGGTGCCCAGCCTCCTCTTCCTCTCTGCTAGTGTTGAGGCAATGCTGCTTGGGGAAGCTACATATTTGCAATGGAGACTTGACCCCCTACCTTCTCTGCACCTCCCAACCCCGCAGGTGGCCTCCCCTTCCCACACGCCATCGGAGAAATCCGGTTGGCCACGATGGAGAACATATGCGGCTGAACAAAATTTCATATGGTTGGGAAACCGAAATTCATGTTACACTTTTGTTGGTTTAGAAGAAATAATAATGGTGTAATTCTGCTAACTTTTGTGTAGTGTAGTCCTCACGTGTGAACAAAACAACGCCATAGAATGATATGGATACGCTATATTCCTGATGTCTAAAATGTAGCTTTAGTTCAAGCGATATTTCCCAGCCTTTAGATCTGCATCCAACGATCAGATTCTATTGCAATTATTTCTGTACATTGTCATTCTAACGGGTTCGTGAAAGGCATGTTAGACACATCAGGTGTTACTGGACCTGCCAAAGTTTATCAGGCGGATAAAAGGGATACCTGATAGGCACATCAGTCTTATATTGGGCCGAAATGCATGTTGCATCAACGAACGATCGACATGGCGCCTGAACAAAACTCTCGTTTCAGGCTATAGGAAACCTGATGCTATTGGTTCCTAAAATATGTTTGAGTTCAGGCGACATCTCCCAGCCTTCAGACCTGCATCCAACCATCAGATTCTTTTGCACTTGTTTCTGTACACAACCATTCTAATGGGTTTGCCAAAGAAACCTATTAGGCACATTAGGTGTTACATGACCCGCCGGCCAGATGGATATAAACCAGATACCTGATAGACACATAGTCTTATATTGGGCCAGAATGCAGGTTACATAAACAGATGACATGGTGCCTAAACAAAACACTCGTTAGGCAACTTCGTTGTACTAAATGTGGGTGAGTATAAAGCTGTTGTGAGCTTTTTTTTTTTTTGTTGCCAAATACTACTTTTCAAAATAGCTTCGTGGATGAAGCTGTTTTTTTCTTCTCTTACAAAAGGATAAGTTGGATGAAGCTGAAAAAGTAGCTTTTTACAGCTCACTCTCTCACAAATATACATGAAGCTGTTGGTGAAGCTGTTTTTGTCAAATAAATTCTCTACTTCATTCAAAAAATTATTTATGAAGCTATTTTCTAAAAATATAACTTCATTAGTGAAACTCAGCTGTGCCAAACATGGCCTAGTACCAACAGACAAGCGAGGGGGGTGGCAATTGTTTCATCTGTCTAGTAGAGCTAGAGTAGTACGTCAGGTTTATCACTATAGTACGTACGTCAGATTGATAAACCGCGTGGTTGTGTACAAACATCCGTGTTGCCCTCCTCTATATAAGGAGTCAAGGACTAGCATGCCAACCGCAAAGACGACGCAGTATAGTAAGTGTACGAGAACAAGTGCAGCTAGCTCTAGCTATAGCCTATAGCACTTGGAGTCCACGATGATGGACGCTCTTGCTGCGTACTCGTGGTTTGGTCAGCTGTCGGTAGTGATAAGCGTCCTGGCCGTGTGCTGGAGCATGGTATGGCAGAACCTGGAGCACATCCAGCTGCAGCAGTTCTTCGCGCGCAACTTCAACCGTCGCGCCCGGCGTGTCGCCGCCATGGTGGACCCCTACCTGTCCATCACCTTCGAGGAGTACGAGGGCGGGCGCATCAAGAGCAGCGACGTCTTCAACGAGGTCAAGTCGTACCTGACCACGGCGAGCACGCGCGACGTGCGCCACCTCAAGGCCGAGAGCGGCGGCGCCGGCAACAAGAGGCGGGACGCCAACAACACCGGCAGCAGCACCGACAAGCAAGACAAGCTCGTCCTCAGCATGGCCAAGGGCGAGGAGGTGGCGGACGTCTTCCGCGGCGCCACGGTGTGGTGGTCGGCCGACGCCGCGCCGCCGCCGCGCGACGCCCCCTGCCGTGGACGCGCGCGGCCCGCGCGGAGCGCCGCCGCTTCCGGCTGGACTTCCACGAGCGCCACCGGGACCTGGTGATCCGCGACTACATCCCGCACGTGCGCAGGCAGGGGCCGCGCCGTCATGGTGCAGAACCGGCAGCGCCGGCTCTACACCAACATCCACTACGAGGACTACGACGACGGGTGGTACGAGGACGTGTGGACGCACGTCCCGTTCCACCACCCCAAGACGTTCGACAAGCTGGCCATGGACCCGGCCAAGAAGAAGGAGGTGATGGACGACCTGGACATGTTCAGGAACGGCCGGGAGTACTACGACCGCGTCGGGAAGCCGTGGAAGCGCGGGTACCTCCTGTACGGCCCGCCGGGCACCGGCAAGTCCACCATGGTCGCCGCCATGGCCAACTACCTCGACTACGACGTGTACGACTTCGAGCTCACGTCCGTCAAGACCAACACCGAGCTCCGGAAGCTGCTCATCGAGACCAAGAGCAAGTCCATCATGGTGTTCGAGGACATCGACTGCTCGCTCGACGTGACCGGCAAGCGCAAGACCAAGGAGGAGGAGGAGGAGGAGGAGGAGGCCGAGAAAGAAGCGGCGGAGGAGAAGGACCCGCGCCGCCAGAACAAGAGGGACGCCAAGAGCAAGGTCACGCTGTCCGGCTTGCTCAACTTCATCGACGGCCTCTGGTCGGCGTGCGGCGAGGAGCGGCTCGTCGTGTTCACCACCAACCACGTGGAGAAGCTCGACCCGGCGCTCGTCCGCACGGGGCGGATGGACAAGTGGATCGAGATGTCCTACTGCGACTTCGAGTCCTTCAGGTTCCTCGCCAGGATGCACCTCGACGGGGACGACGTCGAAGGCCACGAGCTCTTCGGCGTCGTTAGGGCGCTGCTCCAGGAGGTCAACATGGTGCCTGTCGACGTCGGTGAGCTTCTTACACCCAAGACTCTCGACGATGACGCCGGGTCGTGCCTCGCAAGGCTGGTGTCGGCGTTAGAAAAGCCGAAAGCAGAGGATGCGGCAAAACGAGCGGCACAGGCTCAGGAAGACGGGAAGGGTAGTATCGTTGTCGAGGACGACAAGTAGGCTGATGCTGGATTGTCGTCACTCGTCATGTATGTATGTATGTATGTAAGTATGACGTGGCTTAGGTCAGTGTGCTTAATTATTTCAAGGGTCAGGATTGTATCCGTTCAGTTTAAGTTAGTCGTGCAAGTAAAATTTGTCTAGGCAGTTAGTTGTGGCTGTAAATACGTCTTGTATGAATATATATTTATGTGGGAGTATATTATTGATACTTTTAGTGAGTTATCGTTGTCTACCTTGTACTGTTATTAGAAAAAAATTGAACTTTAGTAAGAAATGGATTGTCTACAATTTGATTCACTTCATTTCCCTTATATATATGACATGGAATCCTTTTCTAAGAATGAATTTTAAATGTTGTTTAATTTGGACTACTGAAAATATGGAGTCTCCAAAAACAACTCTCTCTACACACAAAAAGTATACTATTTTTTCTCGATCACGTAAAAGATTTGTATGCTTTTATAGTAAAAGAAAAGAACATACGGAAAACTCTATATAAATATATTACCAAAGGTTGCCAGCCTGAGGACATGCATAACCGAGGAACGATAACAAAGCCAGCATCTCATCAAAATATGTATGAAGTGGACGCTAGCCTTCAATAATGGAGGGGTCAGCTCTAGCAAACCCAAGTCACCATTGTTTGTGGGAGAGGTGAGAGTGCAGAGTGAGTCAAGGAGGCGGCGCTGGGGATGGAGGTGAGTCGGGGTGAGACAACTAACACAATGGAAGCTATGAAAAGGCTTTGGAATCACAATTTCTAATTCATGGGCCAAGCCAAACAGGCTGGCCTAAAAAGTAATTCCAATTTGGCCTAACTCTCACAATCTAAACATGACCAAAAAGTTGTATGCGTTTTGCTTTTTTTTTTTCATTTTGGTTGCAACTTTGTACCAAGATTGGAAGGAGTATATGCCACTTTAATTATCTTTGTTTTGACCATGCGGTGGGTTCAGGCCGTTGGGTTGGACATAATTACTTTGGTGGTATAGAACCTCCATGTCACTTTTATTATCTTTGATGTTTTAGGGGCAATTTGGTTTCCCACCAATCCTTGCCATGCCACACTCGCGGCTGTCACGGTATGTTAGCTGGCATTTGGATTGCGTGTGTCAAATTATTAGCTCTGGCAATACAGATTAGTGTATCACGCACAGGAATCAGAAGGGACATGAAACATAGATTTACACTGGTTCAGGTATCCTACGCCCATTTATGAGTAGATCACTTTATTTTGTATGCTCGAGTTGCACACGGAACATAGATTTATATTTGTACATGTGCGTGGTACCCTACGCCTAGTTATGAGTAGATCTTCTTTGTATGCTCAAGTTTTGTCGGGGACCAAAATAAAGGCCCCCTAAGGAAGGCCCAACAAAACGCAAATCTTAGCCCGACAAGCCACCCATTCCAAGCTTGGGCTACGGCACTGGCGCACCGGGACCAGCGTCTTGTCTGCGGCCCGCACGAGCACACTCCGCAAGGGGCTCGGATGGCGCCAACTCTCCGTCCCCGCCCCGAGCCCCGGGGCCCAGGCCTCGGACGGGGGCTGACTCTTAGCCCCGGTGAAACCTGGGCGGATGATGCCTCGGACGGGGGGCCGACTCTTCGCCCGCCCGAGCCTGGGCGACAGGGGCCTCGGACGGGGGCCGAATCTCCGTCCCGCCCGAGCCCCCGGCGGGCGGGCCTCTGACAGGAGCCGATCCACCGCACTCACCTCCCCGAATCGGCCAGGCCTCGGGCGGGCGGGCCGCCGCCCCCGGTCAAACTAGGGCTCTCGATGTGACATATATCCACCGCCCGCCTTCCCACAGTGACCGTCGAGGGACGCTAGCCCCTGGCAGGGGATGGGAGGCGTCCCCGTCACCACTGCGCCCACGCCACGATTACACAATCCCTACAAGAGCGGCCATGCCCGCCACCGTAGGGCGACATGATGACTAACCTCTCCTCAGAATAGGTCCCATCACGGGAAGTCCAAATACGGAGCATGCCGCATCCCGGGCGAGCGCTTGGCGCGCCACCCAAAGACGGGCGGCCGTGTCTTCCGGTGCCCGACCATCGTGCACCCAAAGCTTCCGAGCCAGGCAGATTTAAGATGGCCCCGCGGCGCCGTATCTCTACGTCGGCCATGCCGTATACGACAACGATGCCGCGCCCTCGTGAGCCCGGACCGGGGTGAGTCAAAGCTACGAGCAGCCACGGTACACAGGCACGCTCATCATGACGCCCACGCAGACCCCCCCGAGAGGCAAACGTCCCCTCCTTCACCAAGAACGAGGAGCCGACTCCACGAGACGGCGCCCCGCCATTGACAATGGGCGCCCGCATAAGACGAAAACCACGCCCTCACACCTGGGGCCTCGGCACAAGGAGAGGGGGAGCCCCTAGGCCTCGGCGGGATGAGGCGGCGCCCACCGCCGTCTTTCCTATTCAAATATCTTTGTAAAAAGCCCGTCCCTCCCCTTCCTGGCTATAAAAGGGAGGGGGGCGGGGCCCTTCCGAGACAAGTGAATCCTAAAAAAGCAAGTCAAGCGATCTCCTTGACAAACAACACACACACACATACTCATCTCACACGAGACTTGGGGCCGTTCCCTCTCTCCACTTGCTTGTACACCCTACCTCACAGGCACCTTGGTGCAAGATAATACAAAACCTTCTTGTGTCCTTCTTGTACACCATCCGAGTTGGGAGCACGCACGCAAAATTCACTCGTTGGTACTAGAACCACTAGTTTTAGCACCGGCGGTTGGCGCGCCCGAGTAGGGGTTTGTGCGTGCTTTTCGCTTTCCTTCCCGCCAAAACTCGGAATGGCCAAGAACGACATTTCGAGGGCGGATTCCCAGCCCTAACTTCACTCCGCTCCGGCGGAGCCGGGGGACCCCGATCCGGTTTGGTGAGCTCGAGTTCGTGTCAACCGGAGTCCAAGACGACATGGAACTTCTCCCGGCCGAATCCGGGGACCTCGACCCGACTGTGCTCGTGGACCTCACTTTGCCCGCCCGTCGCGCAGGAGGCGCCGTGGCGCTGCGTTCCCGCCGAGTGCGACGGGCGCACCACGACGCCCGGCCGATGCGGAGGAGGACTTTGCGGCGTTATGGCTGGGCGGCGTGCCGCTGCCATCGCCACCACGCCCATTTGGCCTGGTCAACGCCGCCGCCACGTGCGCAACGTCGTCTCCACCGTCATGGGAGCCCGCGAAGGCGTCCACACCGTCGGCCAGCGCTCCACGGAGCGCCTCGGCGTAGACATCCCCGATGGATCCATTCACGCCTATGAGGAGTACCGGGTTAGGCGGGAGGAGCCGGGCGCCACTCTGCGGCGCTACATCCACCCGATCCGGCGCTACCTCGAGGGCACGGAGCCCGGGGGTTCCCTCTGAGCATGCCTTCGCTTTTCGGCTACCCCGGCTCGACTCCTCGAGGCGGCATGTACGATCCAACTCGTGAATGCTTTCACGTGGAGATCGAGCTTCAGCGTAAGCGGCAACGCCAGCAGCGGCGACCAAGGTCGTGACCCGAGCCCAGCCGAAGGCGACTCCGGCGGCGCCGCCCGAGGACCTAACACATCCCAGCCTCGGGCGGGGCCACAAACTCCCGGCACATGCGGGCCCTCCGGGGACGGCGAGCCACCGGCTACCCCCGGCGAGGAGGCCACGGCGTCCTGCTATCGAACGGATTCGGGCTCGGGGACGAGCTCGGCCCAGCAAATGCTTTATTACGACGGGAGATAGAAGCGTCATTTAGCATGCCCACCGTCTTGCGGCACGCAATCCTAGCCCCGCTGCCGTCAACAGCGCGGCGTCAAGCGAAGAATCGTCAGCGGCGAGGGTGGAAGCGTCCCCCCATCTTCCCACGGCAAGAAGTCATAACGTCGTCGCGGCGGCGCCTCCTCGTCCGTCGATGCGGAACCATCGACCGGGAGAGGGACGACGGATTCGAGATGATCTGCGAGATTATCTCGAGACGGCTTTGCCATCCGGCAAAGGCTTCGGCTTCCGGCATCGGACACGAGGGATGAGAGGGCGAAGAACGCCCACGACGCGAGCGAAAGCGGTCCATCATGACCCATCAGCGGAGGCCGATCCGCGGCGTCTTCGGACGACAGCGGCAAAGATCGGCGATGGTGGCGCACGCAACGTCATCAACAACGCCGCGAAGGAAGCCGAGCCCTGCCGAATCGACCGCCCGGCCAAGCAGAGGCGGAAGGCGCGATAACAACGAGGACGCGACGATGCCGATCCTCCCGCGCGCCTTCACTGAGATCCGCGGCGCCACGATTCCCCTTCCTTCCTAAGCCGGTAATCTTGCAAATACTCGGGAGAAACGAACCCCGAGGTTTGGCTCAACGATTACCGCCTAGCATGCCCGCTTGGCGGCGCGACGATGACCGACTTATCATCCAAACCTTCCGCCGCATTTAGGTGATTCGCGCGCGCTTGGCTGGAGCATCTTCCCGCCCGCACGATCCACGATCGGTCCGAGCTAGTCGTGGTTTTTGTGGGAAATTTCAGGGCACATACGTGCGCCCGGGAATTCATGGGATCTCCGCAGCTGCCGCCCCGAGCCCGACGAGACGTTGCGTGACTTCATCAGCTTCGAAGAAGTGCAATGAGCTGCCCAATGTGGCCGGCAATCGCTATCATCGCAGTGCATTCCTTGGACGGCACGACCTGCAAGGAGCTCGTCCACGAGTTGGGGATCGGAAGATGCCGACCACCGCCAACGAGCTGTTCGAGGTGGCGATGAACCGCCTCCCATGGGAGGCGGTGGGAGCGATTTTCCGCGGCGTCGGGCGGCAAAGGGAAGCGGAAGGAGGACAATGTCGAGGGGGAGGCAGCCCGCGGCCTCGTAAAAAACAAGAAGAACAAGCACAAAGGGAAAAAGGGCAGGAAAGAGGTGGACTCGAGGACGATATCGTTGTCGCGGCTGACCGCAGAAGACCCCCGAGGTCCCCTGGGCCCGGCCTTCGACGACATGCTCAAAAAGCCCCGCCCTTTCCACAAATTCCCCCAGTCAAGCACACTATGGGGAGTGCGACTTGGCTTGTCGCTTCTATCGAAACTTCCCCACCCTCAAGGCAAGAAGAAGAAGGAGGGGGGAAAACAAAGGCGAGGAGTTCCCTCGAGGTCCATGACGTTTTCATGGTCATCGGGATCACGGCGAATCTCACCCCGCGCCAGGATCAAGCGCGGCGTCGAGAGATATTCTCGGTACATCCCGCCACTCCAGCAAGCACGCCGCGGGTCCGCCCGACGCCATCACCTTCAGCATCGACGACCACCCGCTCTACGTGCCAAAGCCGGGGCGGTACCCGCCGTGGTCGACCCCATTGTCGGCAACGCGGCGGCTCACCAAGGTGCCGATGGATGGCGGAAGTGCCCTTAACATCCTCTACTCCGAAACCCTCGGCCTGTTGGGGATAGAGCGCTCACGGCCGGCCCAGTAGCTCTCCCTTTCAGGGCGTAGTGCCGGTAGACGCGCTGGCCCCTCGGACCGATCGACCTCCCGGCCTCGCTTTGGGGACGCCATCAAACTTTCGCAAGGGAGGTCATCACCTTCGGCGTGGTTGACTTTCGAGGAACCTATCACGGCATCCTCGGACGACCAGCGTATCACGGTTCATGGCCGTCCCCAACTACACTTACCTTCTCCTCAAGATGCCGGGCCCCAACGGCGTCATCACCGTTAGCTCCTCCTATGAGCACGCGTTCAAGCTGCGACGTCGGGCGATCCCGAGCACGCCGAGGCCGTGGTGATCTCCGAGGCCCTCGACACCAAGCGTCCACGCCGGGCGCATTCGAGCCATCCGACGGAGTAAAGGAGGTCCCGCTGGACCCCGCCTCTCCATCCGGCAAAGGCGGTGAAGATCTGCGACTCCCTCGACCCCAAATAGGAAGGCGTGCTCGTCGACTTTCTCCGCGCAAACATCGACATTTTTGCGTGGAGTCCCTCGGACATGCCGGGCATTTTGAGGGATGTCGCCGAGCACTCCCTTGATATTCGGGCGGGTCCGCACCGGTGAAGCGGCGTTTGCGCCGATTCGACGAGGAAAAGCCAGAGCCATCGGCGAGGAGGTGAACAAGCTTTTAGCGGCCGGATTCATCAAGGAGGTGTTCCACCCGCAGTGGTTATCTAATCCTCTTTGTGAGCTCTTGTCCTTCCTCGATGCTTACTCGGCTACCACCAAATAAAGATGAAGGAGTCCGACCAGCTCGCAACGCCCCTTCATCACCCCCTTTGGCATGTACCGCTACGTAACGATGCCTTTCGGACTCGAAACGCAGGGGGCAACATATCGGCGGTGCATGCGGGGCGTTTTCGGTGACCACGTCGGAGAGACCGTGGAGGCCTCGTCGGCGACGTACATCGTAGTCAAGACGAAAAAGGCCGACGACCTGCGTCTCGACCTTACGATCGCTTTTGTCTTGCGACCAACGGCGTCAAGCTCAACCCCCGAAAGTGCGTCTTCGGGGTCCCCCCGAGGCATGCTCCTTGGGTTCATCGTCTCCAAACGCGGCATCGAGCCTAACCCGGAGAAGGTGAACGCGTGGTGACGAGCATGGGCCCGATCAAGAACCCAAGGGCGCATACAGCGGGTCATGGGATGCTGGCGGCCCTCGGCCGTTTCATCTCACGCCTCGGCGAGAAGGGCTTGCCCCTCAGTATCGCCTCTTGAGAAAGACCGAAAGGCTTCTCCGGACCTCCGAGGCTCGGGAGGCCCTCGACAAGCTCAAAGCCGCCCTCACGGCGCCCCGATCCTCGTCCCTCCTGCCGCGAAGGAGAACCCTCCTCACATGCGTCGGCGCGACCACCCGGTGGTCGGTGCAGCCATCGTCGTTGAAAGACGGGGAGGGAGGCCCGCGCATCCAAATCCGGCGGCGGTCTACTTCATCGGCCGAGGTGTTGTCCGAGAACAAGATCCGCTACCCGCAGATCCGAAGGCGCTCTACGCCGCGGTGGTCCCGACAAGGCGCAAGCTCCGGCACTACTTCGACGCCCACCCCGTGATTCGTGGTCTCTTCCTTCCGTTGGGAGAGATCCTCAAGAACCGGGAGGTCTCGGGCGGGTCGCCAAGTGGTCCGTTGAGCTCATGGGAGAGGCCACTCTCGCACGCGCCAAGAAAGGCCATCAAGTCCCAAGTCTTGGCCGATTTCCTGCGGGAGTGGACGGACACCCACGCCGCCTTACCCCAACTTCCGGCAAATGCCGGGCCGATGTACTTCGACGGGTCCCTCGATGAAGACCGGAGCCGGCGCCCGGCCTCCTCTTCGTCTCCCCTCATGGGGTGCACATGCGGTGCGTAATCCGCCTTCGCTTCCCAGCGTCAAATAATATGGCGAGTACGAGGCCCCCTCAACGGGTTGAAGATCGCGTCGAATTTATGTCAAGCGCCGAACGTTCGAGGCGATACTCGTCATCGACCAAGTCATGAAGGACTCAGTCGCCACGACCCAAAGAATGGACGCGTACTGCAAGGCGGTAAGGCGCCTGAGGACAAGTTCGACGGCTCGAGCTCAACCACGTCGTCGTCCGGAGGTACAACGAAGCCGACGAACTTGCCAAGAATCGCCCGAAGAGCCCCGGTTCCTCCCGACGTCTTCACTAAAGACCTCGCCGCGCTCCCTCCGTCGAAGTTCGGAGGGGCGAGAAGAGGCCGAGGAGAAACACCGTCCCCCCGGGGCCGGAGAATGTCAAGCGCCCCCCTCGTCCCCGAGGTCCCTCGGTTTCCACGCCTTTTCGCACTAAGCGCTGCGATCATGGAGGCTCGTGGAGGAAACCCCGGGGCCGACCTGTGTCGGACTGAGAGAGCCGTACCTCGATCCAGATCGTCCGAGGCGCCTCCCCGAGGACTTCAACCATGCCAGGCGCATCACGAGGAGAGCAAAGTCTTTTCGCCGTCGAGGACCGAGCTCTACCCGACCTAAGTTCCTCGGGGGTCTTGCAGCGTGGTGTATCACGCGGTCGAGGAAGGCCTCACCCTCGTCCCGCAAGATCCACGCCGGTGTGTGCGGCCACCACGCCGCCCCGCTCCCTCGTCGGCGCTCCCGACAAGGGTTCTATCTGGCCGACCGCGTCGGCCGACGCAACCGAGGTAGTACGCTTTGCGAGGGGTGCGGCCTACGCTCGTCAAACGCACCCGGCTCAAGCGCCCGCACCATCCCAATCACATGGCCCTTCGCCGTATGGGGCCCGGACCTGGTAGGACCCCTAAAGAAAGCGCCCCGGGCTTCACGCACCTACTTGTCGCCATTGACAAGTTCTCCAAGTGGATTGAGGCGCGCCCGTCACCAACATCCGATCCGAGCAGGCGGTGCTCTTCTTCACCGACATCATCCACCGCCGGATCCCGAACTCCATCATCACCGACCCGCGGCACCCGGTTCACGGGGCGAAGTTCAAAACCTGCGGCGAACACCGATGCGCATCGTCCTGGTCTTCGATCGCGCACCCCCTGAGCGAACGGGCAAGTGGAGCGAGCCAACGGAATGATATTGCGGGGGACTCAAGCCCCGGATCTTCAACAAAGTCAACAAGTTTGGCAAAAGATGGCTCGAGGAACTCCCCCTCGGTCCTCTGGAGCCTCGGGGCGACGACGAGCCGGGCCACGGGGTTCACGCCCTTCTTCCTAGTGTATGCGGCCCGAGGCAATGCTGCCTACCGACTTGGAGTTCGGATCTCCGAGGCTCAAAGCCTACGGCGAGGCTCGGAATCAAGGGGGCTCGGGAAGACTCGCTAGATATGCTCGAGGAAACTAGGGGCGCAGCCCTCCCCGCACTCAAAAGGTACCAGCAGTCTCTCCGACGCTACCACGACCGCCCGAGTCCGGATCCGAGACCTCAAGGAAGGCGACACGGTGCTCTGTCTCCGCCAAGACAACGAGGGCCGCCATAAGCTCACGCCGCCTTGGGAGGGGCCCCTTCATCGTCGCCGAGGGTCCTCAAGCCAGCACCTACAAGCCGGCCAACGAGAAGGGCGAAGTCCTCAACAACGCTTGGAACATCCAACGGCTACGCCGCTTTTACCCTTAAAATTCCAAGCATTGTACATACGCTTTGTACATTTTCGTTGATAAACACCAAGTTCTTGGGCGTTTCCCCAAGACATAAGCGTTTTTTTTCTCAATTAGGACTCGGTGAGACTTGGTTTTGTCTTACCAAAACCAAGCCTCCCTCGGGGGAGCTAGAAAGGGAAAACCCCCCCGAAAAGCACCCCGCGAAAATCCTTTTTTCGTTTTCACGGCTATTCTTCGTTCCCGAGGGTCTCGTGCATTTAGTTAAGGGCACGACCGGAGTCACCCCGAGGCCGAGGCGGCGAGACGCGAGGCCACCTACGCCCCGAAGCGCTACGGTACCTCCGCTTGCGGCCCTCGGCAAAAAGGGACTCCGAGCCTCGCGGGGAAGTCACTCATTGCGAAAAGGCAACGGGACCGTGACAATCAATCGATCCCTACCCGGCTAAAGGCGACTCACGGCTGCAAAGCTCCCCCCCGCGACTAAGTAACAAGCACCACGGAAGGGAAACACGAGATAACGAAAAGAGTCAAGATAAGAAACATAAGGCCTCGGCGGGCCAAAGTCTTGGGGACCGACAATGAAAAAACAAAATACTAATCAAGTTTTTTACACGGGCACACTCGGCCCGAATTACGAGATTCAGCGGGGGCATCCGACCCCCCTCCGGCTCCACAGCGTCGGCTTTTCAGGCGTCGGCCTTGGCCCTTCACGACACGGGGAGGATAGCGTGCGGGAAGTGCCCGACCAGCGGACGTAGCCTCTTCAAATGATGGAGCAGCTCGGCAAATACCTCTCCCTCATGACCCTCCTCATCCTCGGCGACGCGAGCCCCTCGGAAATCTTGGGGAGGTCGGGTGGAGTAGTGGGAGGGGTCATCGCCGAGTGTCGCGACACCCGGTCCGGTCGGGCGGGCGGCGCGGGGCCAGCGCCTCCTGTCGGAAAGACGCCTCCTCCGGAGGCGGCCCAGGGCTGCCCGGCGGGCTCGCCCGGCCTCGGCGCCGTACAAGCGGCTCCGACCCTTCTTCTTGGGGCATCGAGCTCGCCCCTTCCTGAGGGTAAGCGGCCTGCGCCCCGACAAGGGCCGCCCGCCTGCTCCGGCGACTTCTTCCCCTGACTGCGCATGACCAAGGGTCAATCTACGGCGGCGAAGCAAAGATATGGGCGCCCAAACATAAGACTTACCTTCCGTTTGCACCACCTCCCCTCCGCCAGCTGCGCCTCGAGCCTGTTGGCCTCGTTCGGCGCTTGACCAAGCTCGGCCCCCGCATCATGGTGACATCATTGACATAGAGCTGGTGATCGGTGTCCGTATTCACGGGTTCTCCGTCAAGGTCCCGATGGTGCCGGAGGATCTCGACAGCGCCGTCCTCACTCGCCTCCTTCTCGGGCGGGCTTGTCGAGCACCTCGTTCCGGAGCAGCTAGCTCAGTGCGCAGCTGGTTCGCCTCACATGCGTTGGAGGTGGAGCGCCTCGTCGAGCCAGACCTGAGCAGGGCTTCGATTTCTCAGGGACCCCACGCCGAGGTCCTATAACGATCGAGCCAGCGAGTTAGCCGCCTTTGGGCGCTCGTGCCAAGGTAAGGCTTCGACCACAAATGTTTGTATTATTCATCAGTCGGGGAGGTCCACAGAAGATCGGGGAGAATCAAGCCGGGTTTTTGGCCGACTTCATGTACTGTCCACACTCCCACCGGGTCGACTCCAAGGCGTCAGTCCAGCACATAGGCAGCCGGTCCTCCCGGGTCCCGGCAGTCGACCAGACGTCTGTAACACCGTTACAGGCTGAGGAGGACCCCTCGGCGGGCGCCCAGCGATTCGCTTGACCAATACGGTTGCCGCCGAGGAGGTAGCATCCGCGATTTTACCACCTCTTTTCCCCTACGGGGTGGTCTCCCTCCGGCGAGGGATCTCCACCACCTCCCCTGCGCCGAGGCGCTGGCTTAGGGGCGGACGGCGCCGCTCCTCCATGACCATGTCGCTGGCCATCGGAGGCGAGCGCCGTCCACGGCCTCCACAGCTGGCGCCGCCAAGGTCCAGCAGGCGCTTCGCACCCTCTCCGTCCACGAGCGGAAGGTGGCTCCCATGGCCGAGGCGCCCTCGGTCACCACTTCCTCAGTCCCCCGCTTGGCGCCACGCCGCGAGGCGAGTAGTGGCGCTCGCCCGTCTCGCCCTGTAGCCTCGGCTGCTTGCGCGAGACAGCGGAGCGGGCGGGGCCGTCTTGCGTTTTCTTTAGCTTGCGGCAGAAGAGTGAGTCTTCAAAAAGGAAAAAGAAAAGAAGGAAAGAGCGGGGAAGACTAAAAGGGACGAGACACCTACACGGCGGCCGGCGGTTGAAAAGCGGCCAGACTCACGAGCCGTGCCCAGCTGGACTCGGGACTGCAGGTGTCTCGGCCCGCGACTTTCGAGGGGTCACGGGCACGGGGAGCCACCCGACCGCGGCGTCGCCACCTACGGCCGGAGGCACGTGCCTCACCCTCGGCGGTCCTCCCCGCCGCCTCCGGGCCGTTCCGAGGGTAGGTCGAGTCGCCCCCCCAACGGGGCTCCCGACGGCGTAGGGCGACTGGGAGGGGCCTCGCTCCTCCCGACGGAGTCACGCCTCCGGCCACCTCTACAAGGTGAGCGGGGCAGGTGTCCTTCAACGGCCACGGCGCCCTCCCTCCTTCACGGGGGCGATGCGGCCAAACCAAAGAAGCCGAGTCCCCCCCTCCCTCCTCTCTCGGCCATCCTCATACCATCATCGGAGGAGGACTCGGAGGGGGTCGGCTCCGAGCTTCCCCTCATCCGCCTGCCGGCGCCAGCGGCTTCTCACGGCTGTGCCTTTCCTCACTAGGGACATTCCTCCGTCTCGACTTCTTCTTCTTCTCCCCCTCGCTTTCTCCGCGAGAGCCCCTGCTCTTCTCCTTCTCCCGCTGCAATGGGGGGCTTGACGCCCTCAGCTTCCTGACAGCCCCTGTGAAGAATAGAGCAAAGTAAGGACAAGGGGGAGGAACGAACGACAAATTTGACCGACCCGACCGCGACGCGAACCTCACCACCTGAGATTCGGCTCGGTGGGGTCGCATCGCGACCTCAGAGGCTGGAGACGTCGGACACCGACGCCGCCTTCTTGGTCCGCCTCGACGATCTCGGCGTGATCAAAGGTCGGCGGACGACATCCTCGCCCCAGCCGGGGGCCTTCCCTCATGTCAAACAGCAAAATCGCCCACAGCTGAGGGGCGTAACCCGACGCTGATGGAAGGCAGCGATGATGACCGGCCGATCTAACCCCTTCGTCAGCCTCCTCAGCCTGAACACCTTTCTCCTGGAGGTATGACCCTCTTCGGGATGATCTCCCTCCTTCCACCTCGCGGGCTCCGCGTCGAACACTCTCCCTGTGGCGGAGGCAGGTGGTGGAGTCGTTCCGAGGTAGAACCACTCGCTACGCCGCCCGGTTGGAAGAGGTCGCCACGCCGGGATATACGAATCCCTGCAAGAACGAGGCCGGCACCGCAAAGATGCGGTGCCGACGCAGGACGGATATCCTCTTCCCCTCTCGACGCTCTTTTGAAGAAGAGGGCGCCCTCCCGAAAGAAGGGAGCCGAGAGGTCCCAAGTGGACCTCGACCCCAAGGAAGCCCTCACATGGGCGACAAACACCGCAAAAGCGTGATGGGAGTTGGGGTTGAGATGTTGCGCCTCTAGGCCGTAGTACTCGAGGATGGCCCCTCAAGAACCGACCCACGGCATCGAACCCGTTCTCATGGAATGCCGTGAAGCTCACGACGATCCCCCCCGAGGCGCGGGGACGTATGGCCTGGTCGGGCGGAAGATCCACTGGGAGACCTTGTCGCCATAGGGCGAAGCCCCCCCTTCCCCCACGAAGGCCACCAGCCCGCAACGCCACGGAGCCTGCCTCCCACTCCTCCACGCCGACGATCTTGCCTCGACGCCATGGCAAGAAGCCGCGGGTGGGATTTAGCAAAGCTCCTCCGGCCTCTCTCTTCTTCTCACGACGCGCCGAGCTGCATTCAAGAATGGGCGGAGTGAGCAGCTGTAGTTGCGGCGAGGCGCGAAGCGGCGCATTCCATGCGCCGCCGCGACGTACTTATACCCGCTGCAGAGCCTCTGCCTTTTTAAGCATTAATTGCGTGATCAACTCCACGATACGCCGTAATCGATTACACACCGCACGCAACCCAAAGCGACGCAGCCGCTGCCACGCGGGCCGTTCGGCGCACGCGACAGCGCCAAGGCCGCGCCGACCCGCCTCGCACAAAGGGATCCGGCTGCGCAAGCGCCCGGGTCTGCGCGTGGCGTGGCCGTTACAGCAGAGCCGCAATGGCCGCACATCACGCCCCGCCAGAGGCTTCCACGACCACAGCGCACGAGACCGCGCGACGGGGAAAGTGCTCAAGCGCCATCGCTTCGCTGGCGCTCCGCAGATCCCGCCGTCAGCCTGAAAAGCGCCGCCTGTAGATGTGCAGTGAAACGGTGGTTTTCCTTCTTCATGAAGGGAGCCTCGGTGACGCCCATTTACGGGGTCCGTAGAACGGAGGTCGGCCCATCTCTGGTTCGACAGCCGGCCAGACAACAGAGTCGGGGCAGCTCGGACGGCCTCACGCCTCGGCCCCACGCAAGCGGGCCGCCCTCGTAGCCGCATCCGAGGCCGCCATGGCAACCAGCAGGGGGATCCCGCTGGAGAGACGAGCTCCCTAACCCGCTGGACGGATCCGAGCCCCCGCAGGTATACCAAGCGCGGTTTTATGAACTCGCGCCCCGGGGCTCCAACCCCTATTAATGTGGCACAAAGGGTTCACTTGATCCACCCGCTAACAGCACTCCACTGACCTAGTCGTGTTCGACACTCGCCGACGATGGCACGATGAAGTCCAACCCTCCCTCATGGGAAGGGACGCTGAGGTGCGTAAAAAGACTAACGACTGAGTACCAACCGGCTCCCCTCAACGCCACGAGGGGCCGGGGACTTACCCAACGCTACGAACCGGCTCGGGAAAGGCCTGACATCCCACCGAATCCTTCTCTATTTGCCGACGGCACGGGCTCTACAAATCGCTTTTTCCACCAAGATTTAACCAGCCCCTGACGTGGTGCACACTCCCTCCGAGGCCCCTCAAGATCAAGCGGAAGGCGCCTCACCGGAAATTGCCCTCGAAGACAACCATAGGCCGCGAGACCATGTAAACTAACAAGCCTCCTGAGGAGTCCATGCTCCTCCGAGGCCCGGGTTGCTATCTCTCAGCTTTTTGCGCCGCACTCGTGGAGGAAACGCTCAACTGCTGTAACACGCACCTCGAACGAGTGCATTCACTCCTTCAGAGGTTTCTGGGGGCTACCGTCGGGGACAAAATAAAGGCCCCCCTAAGGAAGGCCTAACAAACGCAAATCTTAGCTCCCGCCAAGCCACCCACCTGCTTCAAGCCTGGCTACTTGGGCATCAAGTGACCAGCACTCAGACTGTTTGTCTCTCGCTCCGCACGAGCACATCTCCGCAAGGGCCCTCGATGAGCTGCGCTCTCCCGTCCCGGCCACGAAAGCCTCGGCGGATAAAGCCTCTTGACGGGCCGTTTGTTTCTCGGCCCGCCCGAAGCCTCTGCTAAGTGACAGGCCTGACGGCCGATGCCGCCTCGCTCGAAAGCTCCTCGAGGACGATGCCTGTACGGGCCGACTGGCCCCGCCCCGAAGCCCTCGAGCGGACGGGCCTCTGATCGGAGCCGATTCACCGCTACCCGAGCCCCCTCGTTTGCCAGTTTCGGGCGGGCGCGGCCAGCACTCTGGTCAAACTAGGGCTCGACAGTGACATATATATCCACCGCCGCCTTTCCTACGTTGACTCAAGCCGTGATGACGCTTAGCCCCTCGGCAGGGATGGGAGGCGCCCCTGTCACTCACTCGCGCCCACGCCTACTGAGCATACAATCCCTCATGGGCAGCGTGCCATGCCCGCCATCGTAGGGCGTACATGATGACTAACCTCTCAGAATCGTAGTCCCATCACGGGAAGTCCAAATACTGAGCACGCAAGCATTCGAGCAGAGCGCTGGGCGCCACCCCAAAGACGGGCCGTGCCGTGTCTTCCTATGCTCCACCACCGTGGCACCCAAAGCTTCCAGAGCCGTATAGACTGAAGATGGCCTGCAAGGCCGCTGATCTCTACTGCCGGCCATGCCGTGATACGACACCCATGCCGCGGCCCTCGTGAGCTCCCGACCGCGAGTCAAAGCTACAGAGCCACTCACGACTCGGGCACGGCTCATCATGACGCCCACGCACTCGCAGGCAAACGCCCTCCTTCACCATTAGAATCCAGGAGCCGAGCTCACGAGATCTCGCTGCTTCTCGCCATTGACAAGGGCGCCAGACAAGACGAACCACCGGGCTCAATTGGGCCTCTCAAGACAGAGAGGGGGGAGCCCCAGGGCTTGGCAGATGAGGCGCCCACCGCCGCCCTTTCCTATTCAAATACCGAAAAGCCCCGTCCCCTCCCCTTCCTGGGCTTATGTGCTGAGGCTGGGGCCCTTCCAGACAAGTGAATCCTAGCAAGTCAAGCGATCTCCTTGACAAAAAACAACACACACACATACTATCTCACACGAGACTTGGGACAAGCCTCCTCTCTCTCCACTTGCTTGTACAATTCCTACCTGGCTGTGCACCTTGGTGCAAAGATAATACAAAACCTTCTTGTGTCCTTCTTGTACACCATCCGTAGTTGGGAGCACGCACGCAAATTCACTCGTTGGTACTAGAACCACTAGTTTTAGAACTAGCACTGGATGCCTTGAGCAACCCAGCTTAGAGGAATACTTAGCAAACACCGCAATACTTTAATATGTATTCATACTTATAGATCACTATAGAAAAAGTGATTTATTTTTATTAATGAAAAAAGAGAGAAAATCACTACACACAAAACGAACATCTCTTTGGATCCCCTATGAGGTGAGTTATCTGCTAACAATTATTTCTTTTAGATCCAAACTAGATATAGATAATAGGGCTAGCTAATTGTTAGCTACAAAACTTTGAGAGTAAATATCTCACACCTTCTAGACTAAATCGACAATAGTTATATCTAGCTAATAACCACTACAGTACATGAGTGAATCAAAATAGGCTCTGAAATACAACGATTATTCCACGGATGACCAAACAAAGCTGTTGGTGACAAAAGAAAATATAGCAGGACCTCGCCTCCCTTTGGCCGTTGTAAGGCTATCCCATGACGACCCTCATAAATTCACCCTCTAAAAAGAATATTCTCGTCTAGTCATCGAGATTCTCTCCCTTACATTCGATCAGCACTCATCCATTCTCATGCTCCATCCTCCATATAATATGTCCCACATATCCTCTACCCATCCTCTCTCTCCTTTCCCCATCCCCACGGGTCCATCCCTCTCTCTCTCCCTTTCTTCGAGCCCCAGCTCAGACGAGGCAGCGCGTGACGAGGAACGCGCCAGTGGCGACTTCGGGCGTGCTCGTCAGCGCCGCATGCGCGCTTCGCGGCCCGGCCTAGCGCGGCCCTGGCCTCGGCGCGCAGCGGGCGGCGCAGCCGAGCGGCCCGCTCCGGCGTGCGGCGTAGCCCGGCAGGTGGCGCAGCCGCACCGCGGCCCGCCAGGCGAAGTGGCAGGCTGCGGGCGCCTGAGCAGCAAGCACGCTGCGGCTCCGGCGGCTCGCGCGGCCAGCGCGCCGGCTTCTGCTGGCGCCGCGGCAGCGCGAAGCGGCGGCCAGCGGTTTTAGTGCGCGCGCGCGGGCCGGCGATTTGCTGCGCAGCGCCCGCGAGCGAAGCTAGCCTTGGCGGCTTCCCGCTCAGCGCCAGCGCAGCGGCGCAGGCCTGGCCGGCGGCCCAGCGCGTAGCGCCAGCGGCTGACGAGTCGCGGCTCGCGCGAGCGCCTCCCTTTCGTCGCGGCGCGGCGCTTCTTCTCCAGCTGGGCGGCTTCTTCGAGTGAGCTCCATCCTGCTCGCCATGGCGCGACTATTACGCTGGGCGGCCATGGCGCGCAGCGTACAGCGCCGCCGCTGCTGCCCGCGGCGAAGAAGCCGAGGAGGGGAGCTTCGGCAGCGCGGCGGGCGAGACTCTCGAGCGGCGGCGTGCGGCCACCCGCAGCGGCCTCAGCGCGCCCGGCCCCTCTCTCCTCCTCCCTCCCTCCCTCCCGCCTGCAGCAGGACGCCGGCGCCAGCGTAGGGGCACGCGCCACGAGGCGCTCCCGGACGGCCGCTACCGCGCCATGTTTTGGCGCGCGGCGCCCGGATTCGCGCCGCCACGTCACCGTTGGAACGCCGGCTGCGAGTTTCATCCGGAAGCTGGCGTCGGGACGGCGGTTCGAGCGATCTGAATAGCCTAACCACCCAATACAAGCAACGAAACAGATGCATGGTTATCACACTGTGTGTCAGGATGCGCACGTTGTCAATTGGCCACCTCCGAGAATCACCAGTCGAGATTTTATTTATTTTATTTATTTCTGAATCGACGGACAGCAGAGCATGCAGAATGATAAACGAAGGATTCATCATGGTGGGCTAGAGCATCATCGTAGCCGCTAGCCAATGATGATCAATGATTTGGTTGGGTATGCTATCTGTAATTCTGTATGCAGCGCTCCCGCTGCTAATCAGCGATGATGCCCATGCCAGTGAGGGCGATCCGACGCGTTCAGCTGACTGCTGAGAATGGAAATTTGAGAGCAAAGCTAGCTGCATGCGCCCTTCTGTGTGATGTATCCCGTCCCTTTGCGCATATCTGTTTGTATTGTAGCTGAGCTTGAGTCCGTTTAGCTACGGCTCCACTTCACCACTTCATCGGTGAAGTTATTTATTTTAGGCTTCTCAGACGGCGTTTCTATAGGTAGATTTAGAACTACTGCAGTAAACCGTTTGGCAAAACAGCTTCACATATAAGATTTCTTACAACATGCTCTCACGTAACGCCAGTGCGGAATGAGGTGAAGCCGGTGAAGCTACTATTTTGGCTCCATCAGCTTTAAAGGCCCATGTGAAAGCACGATTTAGAGGAGCTTCATGAGTGGAACCGTTTTATTTTATCCCGTTCGGCGTAAAAGCGGTTCAAACGCTCCTCAAGCCAATGGAGGAGCCGTGGCAAACGGGCGAATTACACTTGCTTACCTCGCTCACGCGTAGCGCGTAGCAATTTTTGTAGAAAAGAGAACAGAACATTCTTATCCTCACCTGGTCACATTTTGTTCACATTTTGTAAAAATGAATTCATGAAGGATTTGATTCGACAGAAAGAATGATTGTGTTGTGTCGCGAATAGTGGCGGTTGTAATCAGGTCCCTGTATCGCTGGTGTGGAGCGAGGATGGCGCGGCGCCAGTTGCCAGTTGGAGTTCATCATCCATCCATTCGATTACTACTAGCGCCAGTGGGCAGACAAAAACAGCACTAAGGACAGCTCGATCAGTAGGTTGCAGGCGCCTCCAAACATCATCATATACGGTACTCCCTCCGTCCCTATGTTAGATGTCGCCAGTAGGGATGCGTCTTGTAAATTTAACTTAATTTATAGAAATACATGATAATATTTATATCTTTTAAAATAATTTTGTTACTAGATCTAAAGATCTTTCCGTGATACTAATTATGATGCTAATCGATGATATTTTATTATTTATTAAAATTGCGGCATTTGTTCCCATGGAAGCGGCTAAAGTATTTAGGGACGGAGGAGTACTGTACATGCTCAACGATAATCGAATATAAATGTGCTCAAGGACTGGCAAGAGTATATGTGGCCGAAAATCGCAATGGGAACAGGAGGCCCACCCTGCCATTCACCAGCCTGCAGGTCAAACTTACTAGTATACAGTCCCTGCCATGAGCATCGGTAACACTCCATGTACGGCCCACGCTGTACTACTCGCCTACTCTGGTCTCTGAGGCGCAGAAATCGGGACCAGAAGGTCATCCAAGAGACTCGGGGAATTCCGATCAGATGGTGAACCGCCGCCTCTGGTAGTCAAGAGATCGTCGCCCTGAGTTTGGCAAACTGCCTGCTAGTGCTAAGCCACGATCAAAAATACTCTATGCGTTGCCTTGCCTTTGCATGGCAGGCAGGTTTGAGCCTAAAAATTTCCACGAGCAAGCCAATTAATCAATTAATGGCAGCTTAATCACAGGCACAGCACACACCTTACGTTCATTCATTAACCAAAGCAGGGCCAATTGGCAAACGACTGAACGACCCCCAGTGATTGAGGCATGTTCGGATGGTGAGTTGAAATTTCCAGCTCCACTCTCTCTCTCTCGCATCGCGTCGATTTCTGACATAGATACGAGCATTAAATGTTAATACAAATAACTAATTACATAGTTTAGTTTGGTAGTCACGAGACCTGGATCGTTTGCTGAGCCTAGTTGGGCCCACGATTGGACAATGATATTTACGCACGAGTGCTACTGAGAGAAAATCTAATCTCTCCAACGTCAACTCTCTACCAATCGCGTCAATTTCTATCCGCCTATATGGAACATGAAATATAAATATAGCATTGCATGGATTGGGTTGTAAATCGCGAGACGAATCTGGAAACTGCGCGAATACGATCGGGCCGATATTCTGCACAGCGAAGTCTGCAGCAGAAAGGGGTTGGATCCAACCCCATCCGGAACGCGTAATAATAATAATAATAATCGCTGCGCGCGCAGTCATTATGACGGCAGGCAATCCGGGCGTCGGCGTCACGGCACACCCGAGGCGAGACGAGAGCGACGCCGGCACATCTGACGCGATCATGCCAACGTGAGTCCCGTCCTGATCCCGGCGTCCCGGCCCGTCCCGGCCATCATCACGGCTCACGCGTCACGGGCCCCTCCGCGGCGCAGTCACTCACTGTCTTCTTCCCCTCGGAGCAGCTGCGTAGCTAGCTGGGACTGGACGACGGACTCCACTGACCGCTGTCCAGTCCAGTCTTCCCTTGCAAGCAAAGAAGAGGGCAGGCAGGTCAGCCAGCCAGCCAGCCACCTCTCCTTGCCTAGCTGCCCGCCCTTCCCGAATGGTATCAGTGCGACCTCTAGCTCCAGTCGTCGCCAGCCACCTCTCTCTCCCCAGCACCCATATTCCTGTCCTCACCACCACCACCACCAGCTACCTGTCCGGCCGTCTGCTCCCTCCCCTCCCCACCCAGGAGCCACCCACCAACCTCCACCCACCGGCCATGCCGGGCCTCGCGGCGTCCGACAACTCGCCCCCGGCGGCGGCGCCGCCGCCGCGGCGTCTCTCGTCGCCGCTCCCGCGCCGGGCGCCGCCGTCCCCGTCCCCGTCCGCCTCGTCGCGCGCCAAGCCGCGGAAGCCCTCGCCTTCCCCCGCACCCCGACGCCGACGACTCGCTCGACAGCGGATCTGGGCCCGTTCCTCCTCAAGCAGGCGCGCGACGCCATGAGGTGTCGGAGCGAGGGCGGCGGCGCCACGCGCGCTCGAGAGTTCACGTTTCCGAGCGCGCCGCCCGCGCACGCTCGAGCAGCCGCGGCGAGGGCGCCGAGCTCGAGAGCTCCGCCACGAAGGCACGTCGCCGCCGCCATCCACTGCGGGCCTCCGGACGACACGCCGACGCGCCATCCCAGTGCTCCGAGCGCGCCGTCGCCGTCGTCACGCCGCCGGAGCTGCTGCTGAGGGCGAGGGGGAGGCCCAGGCGGAAGGCCGGGACCGACGACCACCAGCAGCAGCAGGGGCCGAGGCCCGACCAGAGGGGCGGAGTGTGGTCCCTCGCCGCCTTCTCCGGTTGGATGCAGCTCGGCAGGCACGCACGCCATGCTCCGGACGCATGGACGAGGGAGTCCATCGCACTGCTATGGCAAGCTCGAAGATCCAGATGGCTGCGCTCGGCGAGCGTGATCCTCGCGTCGCCGAGACCTGCGAGGTGATCATCGATCCCTCTTCGCTGCTTCTCGATCTAGATCTGGCCTCTCCCAATCCATAAAGAGCGCCATCTTTACTACCTCCAGCCTCGCCATAAACCAAACAGGGAGATATTCCCCCACTCGCTGGTGCGTTGAGTCGTTACAGAAAATCGTGGATCTCGACAGGAGTGGAGTTAAAACTGATTTCTTTCATGCAAGCGAAACACCCAGAGAGAGAAATTTTAAAAAGGGGACGAAAGCATGACATATTTTCTCACTTTTCAAACTGGACTGATGAGCGGGTACCTGGCGGAAGCGCATGTGCAAGCTCTGCAGTTTGACGAGGCAGAGAAGCTGTGCCGCAAAAGCGCTCGAAGATCCACCGGGAGGCACAAGCGGCTCCGGCGCTCCCTCGAGGAGGCCTCGGACCGCCGCCACAGTGGCCCCTCATCCTGGACGCAAAGGGGCGACTACGATGGTGCCCTCGAGCGCACCTCGTGCTGCCTCCATGACCATGGTTGCCAACGGCGACATCCGAGGTTGCCACCATTATTGATGTCGCCGCCGGCTGCCTCCAGAAGGCGCTGACTGTTCTCCAAATCAGCCCGTGGTGACGATCATCCCACGGTTGCGTCAGTCTACGTCCCGCCTTGCTGACCTTTACCACCGCACAGGCAGGCTCCGTGAGTCTAAATCCTACTGTGAGAACGCCCTGCGTGTCTATGCCAAGCCCGCCCCTGGTGCTGCCCCTGATGAGATTGCCGGAGGCTTAATGGAAATTGCTGCCATCTATGAGGCGCTTAGCGATCTTGATGAGGCCCTAAAGCTTCTTCAGAGGGCACTCAAGTTGCTTGAGGACTCACCGGGGCAGTGGAGCACAGTTGCTGGTATTGAGGCACAAATGGGTGTTCTGTACTACATGGTGGGGGAGGTATGCAGATTCGAGGAACTCATTTGAGAGCCGGTTGCCAAGTTGAGGGCCAGTGGTGAGAGGAAGTCGGCATTTTTCGGCGCTCTGTTGAACCAGATGGGGCTAGCTTGTGTGCAGCTGTTCAAGATAGATGAGGCTGCACAGTTGTTTGAGGAGGCAAGGGCGGTTCTGGAGCAGGAGTGTGGCGCTTCTCATCCTGATACTCTTGGTGTATACAGCAACCTTGCTGCAATCTATGATGCCATGGGAAGGTATGCTTCAATAACCTGTTCTTCTGCAACCTTCAATCATTTTATCCAGAATCCAATCAATCCATGCTCATATCTCTGCCTGTGATGCAATTACGCACTCGAATCTGTAGTACAGATAGATGTTGTAAACAACCACACATTTAGGATCTCTGGGTGCTATTGATATGCTGCCCATAATGACATATCTATATGTGTCTCATCAATTATACAACAGTAAGAACTAAGAAGTGACCTTCGAGATTTTTTTTATGCTATCTGAAGGGATGAATTTGTTAAATCTAATTCTTTGCTGAATGGGTGTGGGGAGTTTCTGCGTTTGTTTGTGGTTTTTTGATGGTGTTGTAGGTTGAGCTCGTTTTTAAAGATTATCCTGTAAGCTTGCTTTGATTTCAAATAGGAAAAACTAGTGCCTAGATTGTTTGATGAGTTACTTACCAGTACCAGATGGTCATTTCTGGCACCTGATGTCATAAATCTATGGTCCATTGTGTGGTTGCCCACATGTTCTGTACCCAACTTTTGTATAGTTGCAGAACTAGCAAAACCGAATCTGGTTCACTGATAGCTTGTGTCCATTTGTCCATGCTTTCCAAACTGGAGAGGCCTGTGCCCATTTATTCATGTTTTTCCAAAGTAGACAGGCTTGTACCCGTGTATTGATGCTTTTCGAAACTATAGTAACAGAGAAATTTGCAGCAGGTCAGCGTAGTTGAGGCTTTGCCATGCTTATATGTAGCTGACTAGCTGTAGACTTATACCTCTGAAAAATAGCATAGATTACAGATTAGCGATTCTTATTGGATGATCCATTTTGTGTCAGCATTATAGCTACTAATACACCTCTACTTATATCCCAACTATGTATATGTTCAGAGTGGAGGATGCCATTGAGATCCTGGAGCACGTGCTGAAGGTGAGGGAAGAGAAGCTTGGCACAGCGAATCCAGACGTGGAGGGCGAGAAGAAGCGGCTGGCAGAGCTCCTGAAAGAGGCAGGTCGATCACGGAACCGGAAGCAGAAGTCGCTGGAGAACCTGTTCGGGACCAACACGCAGCGAGCGAAGAAAGAGGCTGGGAGGAGGTGGTCCAACTTTGGGTTCAGGAGCTGAGGGACCACATCGTCGGTCTTCGATCGCAGGGGCGGCGGCCTTTGTAACATAAAAGGAGGAAAGGGGAAAAGGGAAAGGAAAAGAAATCACGTGTAAAGATGATGTTGTAGGTTATTATTGTTAGGAAGGTGATGATGATTGTGTTTGATGTTGGTGTATGTGTGGCACTGCATTACTGTTATTGTCTTGGGTTATTTTCGAGTTAAATTTGTTTCTACCCCTCTCTTGCGATTATTATTAACTGGGTGCTGTTGTACCTTGAGAAGAGAATATTATCTTTGTGGTGGACTGGTGGTGACTGGTGAGTGATGAGAAGTGATTGTTTGTTAGTACATTGCTTCCTTCCATTGATTGAAGTTGTTGTGTCCCCGGAGCTGAAATGTTTGTCCTGTGTGCCCTTGTGATGTGGCACAAGGCCATGCAAAAATGCTGTCAGTGTATGTGTTACTGTGTGTTGCGTGGTATTAGGATCTGATCTCTTATTTATTATCAGAAAAAAATGCAGCACAATGTTGCTGTCAACAGGTGAGGCCGTGAGGTGAGCAAGTGGACGTGTGTTTGGAGCTGCATCGGCATCGGTTGGTGATTCTTTTGTTTTTCTGACGAAATGAATCACATCGGTCGGTGACGTGGGACCTAGTACACTTGAGAACGATGTCAGTCAGTCAGGCAGGCTTTGGGCTGCCAAAAAGGCCGGGGGTGACTTCTGGCATGGATCGGGCGTGGTGGGCCGGTCGATTTGGTGGTCGGCCTATCAACGCGAAGCTCCAAGCCAGGCCGTATCGGGCCCCCATTGAACGAATCTGAGCCTCGCTGCCCCGCTAGAGTCGCGTCGCGACGATGACGATCCCAGGGTAACTTTTCGGTTTTTCTTACCGCCAAAGCCTGCCTCCAGTTTCAAGGTTTTCACAGCGTCACCCGCGCGGCGATTCAAAAAGTGCGGAACGCAACCCACCCGCCCACGGGGAAAAAAACCGCGGGCCCAAACAGACCGCGCTCCTCGCCTTCCCCTTTCCTCGGCACACGTGCGCGCGTCACTGCCCGCTGGGCCCGGGCGAAGCCGAGGCGGCGGCCCACCGCCTCGAGACCTGGCCCGCGACGCTCCCGCGTGTCCATGACACGTGGGGGTCCGTCGCGTCGTGCCAGACCCACCGAGTCATATCATATACCCACCCCCACGCCGTCCCCGTCCCGTTTCGACTCCGCCCACGCCGCGCCGCGTCCGCTCCCCACGCCCTCGTCCCAGCGAACCCCTCGCCTCCCGTCTCCGCCGCCGCCGGGTTCGGATGCCGCCGTCCACGCGAGGCCGAGGCCGAGGCCGTGGCCGCGGGCGCGGGCGCGGGCGCGGGAGGCCCAGGAAGGACCCCGCCGACTCCGCGCACGCCACCGAGGTATTCGACACGACACAGCACTTGTTAAGCTAGGTCTCCGCTTCCCCTCCTCCTCCTCCAGCACCCGGTTCCCGATTAGCTTCAGATCGTGCTGTCGCTCTGCGTGGACGGGGAGATGAGCTAGCTCCGTCCGGATTTTGGTTCCTGCTAATTCCCTTTCCCAGCAAACCATCTCTTGCTGCTGCTTGGGGGCTGCTCCCTGCGCTGCTTGCTTCGCTCTTTGGCTGCAGGAAATTGGCGAGGAAAAACCTCATGAAGAAGGTGCAGGAAAGTGGCGAGGAAAAGCTCATGGAGAAGGTGCAGGAAAGTGACGAGGAAAAACCTCACAAAGAAGGTGCAGGAAAGTGGTGAGGAAAAACCTCACGGAGAAGGTGCGGCAGGCTTCTGTGGAGGTCACTACCTTCTTGTCTGATATTCTCTTGAATCAGATAAACCTTCGACATTTCCAACTCACGTGCTGAATATTCTTTTTTCCCCATGTATTAGGAGAATGAAGGGCTAGTGGAGGTCTCAAAAACCACCAAAAGATCGAAGGAATGATCCTGTTGCAGACCCCTCTTCTCTTGAGTCTAGTGGTTCCATGCAACTTCGGGAGAGGCGGAATGCTTCAGCAGTTCAGGAGCAGGGGCCTAAGGTGCAGATTGTCATCCTTCTCGACCTTCTGCCTTGAGTTATCAGCAATACCTGAGTGTTTTTCCAATCTAATTAAACTATAGTAAATTAATAACAAGTGCTCCCTATGGATTTCCTGATGTGTCTTTTGCTTTGCCCCTTAAACCGGTTCATTCATTGACCATTCTAGCATTTGCAACACTTGCTCCAGTTCTTCACCCATGTTTTTATAGCTGTACGCACTCAGACTACGTTGTGGAATGACAAATAATAGTTACACATACACCATACATGTGATGCGATGTTATGTCATGTCTTAAACTGCATGAATTACATATACTGAATATATCAGAAGGGCTTGGATTCTGGGTTAGCTGCTACACTGGTACACTTTCTGCTGTTTCCTATATGTGCATGCCTCATATGCTCTGGTTGCTGAGTTTTGCAGAAGAGAAGGATTGAGGATTCAAACATGTGCCATCAGTGCCAGAGGAATGATAGTGGAAGAGTTGTACGGTGCCAAGGCTGTGCCAACCAAAATAGAAAAATACAGATACTGTGTGAAGTGCATTAACCGCTGGTATGTGCCCTTCTAAAAAGCACTTGTGTTTTTTTCACCTGAGATTGGATTTGACACCCTGCTTTTGGACAGCGATGATTTTTTTGGTTTCTCTCATGCCTATTTCAACTTTGTGTTTATGGTTTCCTCTTAGTATTTTTCACTGTTTGTGTTTTTGGTATGGTTGAATCAGGTATCCAAATTTATCAGAGGATGATTTTGCGAACAATTGCCCAGTTTGTCAAAAATTGCAATTGTAAGGCTTGTCTGAGGGGAGACATAACCCGAACCAACACCAAGGTTGTTAAAATGAAAGCTGGAACCAACTCTAAGGACAAAAAGAAGTCTCAGATAATAAATGTGTGCCTTCTTGCTTCATTTCCACTGTCTACTGAGCCAATGTGTTTACTGTTTACTTATTTGCTCATATTTCTTTTCCACAGACTGAAGGATATAGTGTATCTGAGCAAGATAAAAATTAAATTCTCTATGCGTATCGTGCACTTTTTGCTCCCTTTGGCTGAAAGAATTCCACCAAGAGCAGATGCAAGAGAAAAGTGCCGAGGCTGCAACTAAAGGTAGTATGATTGCAACGCCAGCATTTGGATTTCTAGTTTACGTGCATGGCTGCTACTCATTAATCATTAATATGTTTGGTTCTCTTCCTAATTTTTGCTATTTTGCTAGGGATTGATGTAGGCAAACTGGAGGTCCCTGTAACCATTTGTGGAAAAAATGAACGGATATACTGGTCAGTGTGGCTTTACTTACAAAGCATATGCAAATTATTGGTTTTATAAGCGTCTAACTCCTTGTTATATTTGTTACAGCAACAACTGCAGGACATCTATTGTTGACTTCCACAGAACCTGCAATAAATGTAACTATGATCTCTTGTCTCGGTGCTGCCAGGAGCTCGCCGAGGTCTTGTTCCTGGTAATGGTGTCAAGGTTGATGGTGGAGGCAAGGAAGATTTGCAATTGGGAGAGTTAGTCATGATATAGAGACCATCTGATGATGATGGACAGAATGGCATGTTGATAGATAGTGTAGTTCCTTCTGACAACAGCACTTCTAGCTAGAGGCGGTGGAGTGTGAATAATGATGGAACCATGCTTTGCCCACCAAATGCATTTGGTGGTTGTGGGAGACTCTCTTCTTGAACTTAGGTGCTTGTTTGAAGAGGCATTTATTGCTGCTGGAGTACTGGAGAAAGCCAATTCAGCAGTCAATAATGGAATGGAGGTGAAGATGGAAGGATTAAAAATGTTCCTGCTTCACTGAAGCTCCGGAATGGTATGGATGATCGGTATATCGCGGAAAGCTTAGCTTGCAGGGAGAATTCCTAAGGATAACTATATATATTCCACCCCAACCGCTTATAGATGTCCAAAATGGAAAATTAGATCATTTCCAGGAGCATTGGTTGAAGGGTGAACCACCAATTGTCCGTGATGCGCTGCGTTGACTGCATGAGCCATTGGGAGCCGATGGTTGTGATGGCGCGCCTCTACGAGAGGAGAGAGAGACAAAGTTGAAAGGCTTTCAGTTCTTAGCGGCTTGAATGCTTGGGTTGGTGTGAGGTTTGTACATATCTCGCGGACTATTGTTAAGTAGTTGGAAAAATGGTAAGACTCTTTCCAAAATTAAATTTTCTAAAAACTAATGTTACTTCCTTTGTACCTCTGAATGTAGGTTGATGTAAAATATTCATATGTTTTTACGGAGGTATTCACGTGGGCTTGTTGGTCCAGATGATTTGCCCCTGTTACTTAAGCTTAAAGATTGGCCACCACATAGTTCTTTTGAGTGAGCGGCTGCCAAGACATGGTGCAGAGTTTATGTCTGCATTGCCATTTCGTGAATACACAGATCCTAAATGTGGACCTCTTAATCTGGCAGTAAAGCTTCCCAAAGGGTGTTAATAAGCCAGACCTTGGTCCAAAGACTTATATTGCATATGGTGTTTCAAAGAGTTGGGAATTGGTGATTCTGTCACCAAGCTTCACTGCGATATGTCTGATGCGGCAGGTATATGGTTTTGCATATGCTTCTTGGCATTGATATGCAACTCTCAACAATATGAGACTTGTCTTGTTAAGAACTTAACAACACTATAATTACAGAACTATGACCGTAGTTTAGGTGCACAACTACTTGCAGTCCTGAATTTGGTGTTTTTGTAGCGCACCCATCATTGCTAATGACTTATTACTTTGTTATAATGTGGGTGCAGTTTTGGCTGACCATAGTTCTGGAAAAATCTAGAAACAATGTCTCAGTTATTCAGATATATATCTTTTTTTTTATTATAAGTTTCATCTGTGGCATTCCACTTTTCTAATTCCTGTTGCTTGAACTGGCCAATATCATCCACACATAATTTTTATTTTTATTTCATATTTTTCTTGAAAGGTCAATATCCTCCACATACTGGTGAAATAAAACTCAAAAGCAAAAAGGATTGCAGCAGGAAAGAAGAAGCAGTGTTTAGAAATGAAAGATCTAATGAAGAGTCTATCTACCAAAGAAGCAAGTGGAGACCTTCAATGTAATGCAGATTATGGTGGTATGCCAACAGCTCTCAGTGAATCTAACAAGGAGCTAAGGCCTGAGGAGTGTGGGAAATGAGTTGGGCATTAAGCAGCCAGTGCAACATGTTGCTTCCCGAGGAGCAGGAAGGAGTTCAAGATGATGCCAAGGCGATGTAAATGATATGAATGACACAATTAATGGTAGAAAGAATGCTGGTGATGGTATCAGCAGTGGAGATAAAATTGAATCTCCTAGTGATTTAGCAGAAAGAACAATGAAGCTAAACCTACCACTAAGGGATGCAATAAGCAGCGTGGCCTTAACTCTTCTAAGAGGAAACAGGAATAAAAAGCAAGAAGAGGAAAATGTGCGGACGAATTACTGTGGCTCCTGAATTCCAGAAGATGATGCCCCATTTGTAGGTGAGCAAGCTGAGGGTGGTGCATTGTGGGACTATTTTCAAGCGGGAAGATAATCCAGCAAACTGCATGATTACCTAATGAAGCATGCAGACGTTTAGAGCATTGCAACTTTTGAGCCAGTGAAGCAGGTAACCAATGCTTGTTATTTTGGCTTAAGTATGCTGCATACCATCTGGCATCAATTTCATGTTGAAGAGCTATCCTTTTGTAGGTTACTCATCCTATACATGATCAGTGTTTTTCTAACAAATGAGCACAAAGCTTAGAAGAATATGGTTGGTTAATAACTATGTTTTTGAACTTGAACTTCGCCCTAGTAATAGTTCCTGGTTTTCATGCTTCTTTTGCAGGAATGAGGAGCCTTGGACATTTGAACGGCTAAGGTAGAGCAGTATTTATCCCAGCAGGATGAATGTGTCCCCACCAGGTTGAGAAATCTGAAGGTATGACAGGACATAGAAACAGCTGTCCATCCCCACTGCCATCAGTGAGATACCGCCATGTCAATTAGCTGCTAATCAGTGGTACCTTTTTATTGGCAGTCTTGCATAAAGGTTGCACTTGACTTTGTTTCTCCCGAAATGTCGCGAGAGTGCATCCAGGTTAACAGAAGAATTCCGTCTGCTTCGAACTGGCATAGGGTGAATGAAGATAAAGCTGAGTTGTCCTCCTCACTCTGTCCATGCTCTTGTAACATTTGCTAATTCTTTTTATGATTGTAAATGAAGTAGTCTTCTGTATATTATGTTGATTTTTGTCTGCCCCAGCTTCTATATCCTCTATTTGGGCATTCTTATCTTTTCTGGACTTATTAATCTAGATATTTGAATTTAAATTATGTGTCTTGTCGATCTGAAACACCAGGTTAAGAAGATAGCTCTTCATGCACTCAATCAAGCTATTAAAGATATCACTGATGAATCATCTAATATAGCAACGAAGGTTTGTTGCGATAACTCTTCCCCCAACTGTTTATTCCTTGTGATGACATAAATAGTGCATGCATAATCATCCACAATATGTTTGATGGTGAGACCACATGTATCAACATTTTTTCTAGCATCCTGTTTTGGCACAAAATTTTGGATGGTTCTTGACTCAAGCGTGTAGGACTAATTGGTTGCCTGCCTTTTCCAAAAAAAAGGGTTGTCTGCATACTTTTTTTTAAGTTACCTGGACATAGAGTGGTTTCTCCTTTTCCCATAATGTTGTCTCTTGATTCATCCATTTGTCTGGTACTCCTGCTTACTCACAATTCTAGAATGTGTGGTGTTCTGCATAAATGTATCTGGTCCATTAGGGAAGATATCTGAATATGAAAAATAATGTTACAGGAGTTTTTTCTTGATTCTGCTGATTGCCTTCTGAAAATAAATGTATCATGCTGTACCTGAAATGAAATCAAATTGTGGTTCATCTTAGTTTTATTGCTGTGTGGGGCCATTGCCATGGAAATTTGACGGTCTTCACACATGCTTTACACTTCCATTTACCTGATTTTGAAATATCTTGGCACAGATGAAGTAGTCGATTGGGTTGCACAATCCTTTTATTTATGTCCTGTATGATGCTACACCTTCTCTGCAAGCAGTTGTAATAAATGTATGATATTACTAAGTGGTTTCTTGCTCTTGCGCAGCAAAATAATAATGAAGTCAAAGATGAGCCCAAGCTCAAGTGAGTCAGCAGAAATGGAGCAAGGAGAGTGACAACGAAAGGCATGCTGAACTGATTGATATTTTTATATGTACGTGGATCATGCTTTGTATGGCCAGTGGTTTTATGCATTACTCCTGACAACTGATAGATAATATTACAAACAGATAGATATTCTAATCTGGTCTTGGCGCCACAACCCAGCTCTATAACTATTGTGTGAACAGTAGTTCCCTTTTTGACACCTATATATGAGTATATGACCCGTATAATAGGGTTTACCTTCCATGGTCTTACAAGCTTGAATTTCTCTATTTGCTATTTGATATTCATTGTCCATCCCTAAATTTACACTGCTGTTCAATTTCGTCCTATTTCCTTTAGTTGGTTGTGTGGACCTAGTTGGTTCTTTTGTCATATGGACCAAAATTTATCCCTAACCATTTGGCCTTCTCCCCAATATTGCTCAAACCATCCTCTGCAGACCTGTGAACCAGCCTTTGTAAACCCTAGATCAGGTGGCCATGAGATGTTGAAGACAATGGCGTTCCTACACAGGCATCACAATATAAGTGCTGTACGGTAAGCCACGGTGGCCTCACCGGTGCACTTTCGAGTCGGGGCTAATGGAGTGTGGTGACCCCAAGATGAACCATTTCGCGTCATCTTTATGGCCGGGCATCACGCCTTCAGGTGGTGGAGGCATGCTTGCCGGGGTGGCCTCACCGGTGGCGCTTGGAAGCGGATCATGTGTGACCTAAGGCCTAAGCCGGTGAAAGCTGAGGGCATGCATGCTGGCGGCCTCACATGAGGTGGATTCGCAGTGGCTCTCAAATCCTGCTTACTTTCGGCGACTGAAACTGGGCCAAGCATGGGTGGTGGCTTTGAGGCCTATTTGGCTTGGTGATGGAGATGTGGCTTGTGGCCCAAAGGTGGCCCTTAACCCGGGCACAAGTCAGCCCTCACATGGTGGCACAGCGGCATGCCAAAGGCCCTGGGTTGGTCCCCTAGCGATGGCGTGTGCAACCTAAAGCATCATGAATGTCTAAAGGGTGAGTTGAGCATATGTATTTTTCTGGTTTGTCTACTTAAATGATCATGCATTAGGTTGTTTTTTACTTTTAGGATGGATCTAAATACAACTTATTTGCTTAAATCAAACTTTGTGGCAATCACAAAGAAAGGTAGGAAAAGGATGTGAGATGGTTTTCAATCAAGAAGGTTGTCAATTCTGATTTGAAAAATTATAAGGATCTTATTGAATCAATTATAGACTAGTACCCTCTAGGTTATTTAGAAGTTTCACAAACAACCTTTGCAAAAGTAAAATCAAACTAAGTGTTGATGTAGATGTTTGGTAAACAAAGACAAAAGGTCATCGAGATGTTTCATTGCATATATTGTGATCCTGGCATCCTGCCGAATCTTTTTGAGCCTCTTATCACTAAATGGCATTTTTGATGTGCAAAGGGCACCATAAAAACACAATAGAACAAGATGAGGATACCAATCTTAGAAATCTATTACTAGAATGAACATGGTAGGTGTTGATGGGGAACATTATGTACTCCCTCCATTTCAAATTTTGTAAATTCTAGCTTTTCTAGGTATTTAGTTTTTACTGTGCATCTTGATATATATTTATGTCTAGATATATACATAATAAAAAGGCCTATATCTAAAAAGTTAGAACAACTTACAATTTGCAATGGAAGGAGTATTTTGAGAATAATTGTGCCAAAAGAGAGGTAACAACCACCAAATCAGCCTAAAGTCCCATTGTGCCATTGGAGATAAAATTACCAGCAACATCTATGTCTTTTCCACTTAGGTTTTCAATTTTACATTGATTCTCATGATTATTTGGAAAACTACAAGCTTGTGGAATTTTAATTACCCTCTTTGTCACCTATAGCTAAATTTTGGATAGTACAACTAAGAAAAAGGGAGACAAGCTCATCATCAAAATAGTGTTTTCTTGTCCCAAATTATAAGGCAGCTTTGGCTTTGTCTAACTACATTGTTTTACTATGTATTTTGGAGCATAGTGTGCATATCTAAGTGAATAACAAAAATTGTATATATCTAGAAAAGCCAAAGCGTCTCAGAAATTATAAGACGTTTTTGACTTTTCTAGGTATATAGCTTTTTGCTATACATCTAGGTATATGATGTGTCTAGATATATAATAAAAGTACTAGTTCTGGATTGAACAAACCAGGCGACCTATATAAATTGGAATGGGGGTACTAAATTTTTGTATTTCGTTGGATAAGAAATTTAGGTTTGCACTCTAATTACCTTAGCTTTGCTTTTGGTAGTTATGTTTTTTTTTATGACGGTGGTTTTTTATTAAAATCTAGGATTTACTGCTGCCATATATGCACGTGTAGGTCAAAAATTGGCTCAAATCCTTTGAATCAATTTTTCATTGTTTCCTTCGATGATTAGATGATAGAACCAAACAGCTTCCATGATGGACAAGGACAAAAAGGAGAATGCAGTGAGCACAAGGAGTAAAAAGAGGCTGGTGATTCTCATATGCTTTTTTTTTTTTTTTTTTTTTTTGGTTTCCTATGTTGTGGATGTGGACTTGAGTTTTATGTGAACCTAGATGAATATGAGAACTTAAATGTGTATACACTTTTATGTGTTTGTGAAGCAGCTAACCAGCTACTCCACGAGTTGTACCGGCTAGGCTAGTTTCAGTGAGGATTTTATCTCTTTTATTAGGACTCCCAAGCATTAGAAACCGTGCAAACATATTTTATATCCATAAAGGCTTATTTTATCTCATGATATTTTTTATTACCTACCTATCTTCAAATTATATCATGTAATGTCAATTTATTTAATAAAATCTCACATTCTAAATTTTAAAACCTTTTCCGATGATACTAATTATGATATTTAGATTTATAGTTTTTCTGTTGTGTATCTAAATATATTTTGATATCTCTTCATTTTATATCATGTAAAATTTATTTAATCACTCATTCTAAATTTTAAGCTTGTCTTGTTTAATTTATAGTTTCTGTTGTGTATCTAAGTACCTATTTATGTTATAAAAATTTATGTATCTAGAAATACCAAAACATCTTGTAATTTAGGGGTACAGTGGCCTCCTCTTCCACTGGGGCTGGACTTAGATCAGTATGCTGATACAGTGAGCCTCCTTTTTTTCTTTTTATCCTTTTTTTTTGTAGGGCAGATACAACCTTTTGTTGTTGGCCTGTGTTTGAATTCTAGTATGGCTTCTTGTTGCAATGCCAGAGGTGTAGTCTGAGTCTGAATTTGGCTCAACCAGGACTGAGAGCTAGCAGAATTTGGGGCGCATAAACTTTGCAATGCAGAGGGACGAATGTTTGTACTCGGTTGGGCAGTACTAATAAGTAGCTGAGTGTCTTTGTCAAGCCGTCGCACTAGATTAGTCATGCAGATAGATAATCTTTATTCTTAACTAATGCGTGCAAAAGAAGTGCAATAGAGAATGCCGGTTTCTTTGAATTTGCAGAAATACTCCACTATGTGTTGAATTGCTTGCTTAATTGATCAGGTTTGACGTGGCGTGCCTGCGCAAGGCGTTCGCCACTGCAGCCTGCTACTTGCTGAGTCGTCGCCGCCTATATTATGACTTTGTCATTGTTCCTGTGTCCGTCATTTTTCACTGCGCGCTTTTTATCCTAGGGCAGGGCAGGCGACTGCTGAGGAGCTGTGTTGTTAATCCCTCTTCCCTTGGAGATCAAAAAACATATGTCAGTAGTATACAACAGTCATACATATTTAGGCCCTATTCCGTTTATCAAGGAATGATGATCTAGAAAGAAAAAAAATCCAGTTAAGGTAAACCTGAAATAATTCCTTAGCTTAGAATCAGCTAATAAGCGAACAAAGCATTGTTTAAAACAAGGAGTAAAGAGATGGAATTGATGCTGGTGTGCTCTTTCTTCTCTTCTAGTTTCCGCAGAGACAGATATGATGTGATATATAGTGGTAGCCTGCTGCCGGTTCATGTTTGCCATATGTCGACGCAGTGCTAGCTGTGCCGGTGGCGAGACGGCGAGGAGGGAGACACTGGGGCTGTACGTGGTGGAGCAGAATGAAAGCGACGGCCGTGACGGCGACGGCGACAGCGACGCCGGTGCAGACAAAGGAAACAGATATTCTACATACATGCTTAGGCACGAAGTGGAGTGGCCGGCGGAGGATGGGTCGTCGTTTTCGCAGGCAGCTATAGCTGGTTTTAATTTTTTTTACATTATATTGGGTTTTAATTTTGCATTTATATTGGGCGTGCTGATGCTGACGCTGGTTTTAATTATGCTTCATCTCATCTTTCTAATATATATATATAATATCGATCTATCAATTCCATTCAGTTCCCATCGGGTCTTGGTAAAAGACGCGCGTGTAGTCAGAACAGATTAAATCATAGTAGCTGTTACAATGTGCATATACGGTGTACGGTGGTCTTGCATCGGTAGTCGTCGTCACGGCAGCGGCAGCCTGCAGAGTCGTCGTCGTCGTCGCTCGCATGATCCACGTATACATGTACGCGCAGTCATTCAACTCATCCCCTGTGGCTCGCTCTCACTGGCTCATCCATCAGTGCCATCTGCATCAAAGGACAGGTATAGCTAGCTCTACTATAGCTAGCGTCTCTCTGCTTTTGCCCGCGTACTTTCTCAGTCCCAAAATATATATAGTTAACTTCTATATCATTTAAATTTATCTTAGAATACTTGATGACTTTCTCGCTTTCTAATGTATCCTTTTTTCTTTTTCAATACGCCTTTCACTTTTTTCATATATATATACATCTCTATCTCTTTTATTGTGATATGCATGCATAACTCTAAAAAGTCTCTACTATGAGACAGAGGGAATATTGTGGTAAACTTAGGCCCCTATTTAGATGCCCCAAAATTTTTAGGTACTCTTATAAGCACATGCATAGAGTATTAAACTTATAGATAAAAATAAAAAGCTAATTCGGTTTGATGAGTAAATCTTGAGAGGCGAATGCTTTTACCCGGTTAGTCTATGATTAGCCTTAAATACTATAGTAACCCACTTATGTGCTAATAGAAGAGGAGCAATTAGGCTTAAAAAGTTTTATCTCTCAGCAGTTTCCCGCAGTATCTATGTAATTATTTTTCAATTATCACGAAAACCTCATTGACATCGCATGAAACATCTAATGTAATACTCAAAAATTTTGCCTCCCTAACTAAACAAGACCTTGAGCATCTCCAACGGAGTTCCCCATCTTAGGTTCTTTATTTCTTGGATTTTTAAGCAAAAGAAAAAAATCTCGCCAGCTGATTACGAAGTCTCGGTTGTTATTTATCCCAAGTTAGAAAAAAAAGTGCTCCCATTGTAGCGTATATCGCGGCGCTTTCGATTCCTTGTGCCGCGTCCGTCGTATTAGAAGGGTGGAAGGGTAGAAAAACAATTTTTGTTTACGTTTTGGGTTCGATTTAAATTTTTGAGGTGAAAGTATAAACATAATTTTGTTTTACATGCGAGGGTTTCTTTGATGTAAGTTTGATCTATGTTTGCAGCGAGTGAATTATGTCTTGTTGGAAGAAGAGCTCTTTTAAAACTTGTCATATATTTTAGAGAGTTGTCAATTATAAGATTTGTCGAATGAATTTTGGCGAACTCTTGAAGGCAGTGTCCAAAAACTACGCTGCAAAACAAAAACTTGAGCACCACTGCCACACCGTACAGATCGAACTTTCGTTATTACACTTATTAATGCCTATGATGTCGTTGTTAACTTTACAAATTAAAAATCCAGCTGAGGTGCACGGGAAGAAGTTACGATCCAGTAGTACGGCGACGACACACACGCACACAAGGTCCGACAAGAACGACGGCAATCATTTTCCAATTTTCCATGTCACGCACCGCCGTGAACGCACACGTCACCGTCCTGGCTTTCCTAGGCTAGGTATATAGGAGAGTGGAACGACACACGCGCGCACACAAGGTCCTACAAAGATAGCCCGCACATGATCCCGTGGGGGTCTCCGCAGTCGGCGGTGCCGATCTGTCTGTGCCGTACGACGGACGGACGGGATGGCCCGAACCGTTGGGATCTGCTGCGCCTGTGTGGCTGTGCGCACGACGACGACAAGTCCAGCCAGTTACCCTTGGCCAGGTCAGCGCGTTTACCTTTGCCGTACTACACTAGACTGAACAGCAAGTGAAGAGATCCGGGATTAGTCTTAATTGGTTCTCTTTATATATATTTATTGGTCCAGTCGCTAGCTGTGATGCTCTTGCTTTTATTTTGGATGAAATGAAATTCGTGGGATCCACGATTCTCAAAGGAGAAAAATGAAGGGACACATACATGGGAATACGACAGCTAGTGGCCAGGGGTCGTGAGCTAAGCCTTGGCAAAACCTTAAATTTGGGAGAGATTAGGTGATGGAGTACGTACTAGATCTTTTCTAGTACTGCGTGAATGCATAAGAAAAACGGACTTTTCATGTAGAATTGTTAGCGAGATTTATTTGTGATGATGCACTGTACCGGAGTCCAACTAAACACAGGACTATATTTCCAATGAGAGCGGGTTGGAGGAGCTTAATCAGTAGTAATCAGCCAGCGACAGCATGGGAAACATGCTGCGGTAACTCATGCTTTTAGCGATGTTTCTTCTGCGAAAGCCTCTTCCTGTCCTGTCACGTACCAATGCGGATGCGGATGATTTCTAGTGCAAGGGTGTAGCTGATCTAACTAATAAATGCAGGCTGCTACATATTTCCATTGCATCACGTGTGTCATAGTAACTACTACTTTGTACACTACTACGCAAATCCAGGGCTGTACTGGCTCTTTGCAATGCTGTGGCAGCTGCAAGACGGTTGGACGATGGACGATGGATGGCATGGCACTGGCTCTGGCAGTTGCTTCTTATAAAATCGTACCACCGGACTAGGCTGGACTACCAAACATCAAAGAGATGGAAAGGACCAGAGGCCCTGCCGTGTGTGTGCTGTCTACGTAATTGCCTTCTTCGGCCGTCCATTTGATAGAGCCCTATAATTTTCTGATTAACATTTTAAATTTTATTGGTTATATATAAATATCTATAATGTTATTTTCTCTATTACCTACCTTTTGACTCTCTTTTTCACCTTATCACGCACACAACAACAGAGCGGTCCTGAACCACACGGGCTTGACCCATCAGCCTTTACATCCCTCTCTATATCCGTCTATCTTTTACCGCACGGACATCATCGCCTTTCTTTGTGCTCTAGCGCCGCTATCCAGCCACAGCCCCTCCTTTGCACGGTTGCACCTTCGCGTCGAGCCTCCACCTGCCGAGTGGGTCGCCTATGCCACCATCTCCCTTGATTCGCACTGATCATCTTCCCGACCCTAGCCTACCCTGTCAACCTCGCCCACGCCACTGTTTTTCCACTCCATGCTACTATCACAGTGGCAGCCACCTCTCTCCATGCTAACCTTGCCCGTGTTTTTGGGCCCCATGGGATCGAGGGAGCCAGGGCAAAGCTACGTATTTTTCGGCTCCCACAATCCTCTTGACTGAATTTCTAGTACTTTACCTTCGGAACGGAGCGGGTCGGAAACGTCCTGGTTGTCCTGCACAACAAAACTACTCTCACATAGCGCTACCAAAACACGCTTTCTTCGCCGTCCATCAGATAGATAATGCCATGGCCTGCGTGTCCTACTACTTTGGGTTTTGTCCGCTCGAGATGTCCTCTCCTCTCCCCTCACCTCCCCCTGTTTCTTTTTTGCTGTCCTATTACAAAAGATCAAAAACCGGGATGTCACACTCTGCACATTTGACATCACCATCACGTGTATAAGAAACAAAAAGAAAAGCGTAGGTGTCCTCACGGGAGTTAAGTTGGTGCGCTTCGTGCACGCAAGCGAGCAGGCTCCATTTCATTTTCATAATCCGTTTGCTGAGTCTTTGGAGCCAGCTAAAGGCGTGAAAACAGCAGCAAACAGGTGTTCTTTGTCGGCTATTGCCTATTACAGATACTCCCTATGTAGGAGGAGTAATATAATAAATGACACGATAGCCAGCTCTGAATCTGTAGACACATTATTGTATTTTCACTTCGGATAGGGACATCAATGTTTAACTATTACATTCGATTCCCGCGCAAACATTGTTTTCTTTGTCCGCTATATGTTCAGTATATAAATGATATACGCGTTAGCTATGGATTATTCAGCATTCGAATCATGCCACTTCAATGTTGGCAGTGCATGGTCCATTCTCTAAAAGAAAGAAAGTAAAATGGAAGGATATCTAATGAAACTATGAAATCGAGTAAAAAGAACAAATAATAATAACACCTAATGGCAGATACAATGATCCTGTGGGGCTAGCTTTACTCCTCATCTCATCGTTTTTTTCTTTCCTCTGGCTCCTCTTCATTAGGTTCCTCAATCTTTTAGAGCATCCTGGTACTGTATAAGTCTAATTTTTATTCTACACAATGATTTGACTTCACTTGATCAATTGGTTCCACATACATGACTAACTCTGAATCCTCAAGTGGGACTCATAAGAATAAAAAATCATCCAATCTCTTTCTCTCTTCAACGGTGGGCCTCCCTCTCTCTCATGGCCACCCCTTCTCCTTATTTGATGGCCTTCTCCCGCTCAGGCACTAGCGCCCATGGCTCCTTCCTTCCCCCTCCTCGTCCAACCGCACACCTAGCCTTCTTCATGTCGACCTTGCCATGCATACACGACTCCACCACATAGCCGCACCATAGTCCAACCTCGAGCCCAAATTCTGCGGGTGCCCTAGTTAAACTCCTTGTAATTCCCAATGAGCTATCATGCCCAGGGGCCAACCTCGATGCCAGCTCCCATTGCCGCCACGGAGTCTACCGGAGTACCGCAAAAGCTCATCCGCATGTTTTGGCCAAAGCGAGGTTGCACGTACAATGCATCTAGGGCCAAGGTCGGCCTCCCCTTCTCCCTCCTCCCTTCCATGGCGAAAGGCAATAGCGTGGATATGCGCACAAGTTGTGAGGGCGATTGGTGGAGAGCGAGTTTTATTTCATAGGACTAGGTTCCATGCATGGAAGCAACTTTTTATATAGAAGCCCGATTAACAATATATGATATTAGCTCCTATGCCTATATGACTAGCGTTGGCGTCTCAACAGGAACCTAAATATGGCTCCTCTATTTTTCTTGCGAGAAAGAAATCCTAATCCTATTATCTAACTTCGCATCCCTACTTTATGGAGCCTCAAACCTCCTCCACTCCCTCCATGCTTCCTAGAGGTGTTTACCATGGCTCCCTACTTTTTCTAAGAAAATATTCTCCTACAAAAAAATCAGTCCACGCACATTTTTTTTCTCACGAATTCTCTCTCTCTGTGTGGCTGCCCAATTCCCCTCCCTAGCATGGCTCTCCGGCCAAAACCCTGAGCTTCGATGATGCAACTTCCCTCATAATCAACGCCCGTCCCATCTTGATGAGGCCCATTCGATGCAACTCCTCTCCTACCGGTAAAGGCACTCGACCCATTGCGTGGCTCTTTTTTCACCTCCTTGTGCCATCGGTTGGGAGCTCCCCCATTCGATCTTTAGGGATCCTCCACCTCTCCGTCGCCGCTATAGTATCAAAATAAATATCATTAGATTTGTCGTGAATTATGTTCATGTAATGCACATATCTAGTCTCATAGATATTGTTACTTTTTATAAACATAGTTAAACTTTAGATATCTTCTTTGTCTTGTTAAAGAGACAAAAGGCAATTTATTTATCTCTTAGATCACCCACTCCCATAATATCCATTGTTTTTTTTTTTTTTTTATGGGCGCAATATCCATTGTTGACAAAAAAGAAAAAGAAAAAGATAAGACACAGATATAACAGTTACCGGTAAGTTTATTTCCAAAATATTATACTGAATATGTAACAGAAGAAGAGTGGAATTGGAAATAAAACGGAAATGGTCCATCGCTCCCCTGGAGCAAGGAACAAGAGGCGAGCCAGGTCGGCAGACGAAACATATATGGGAGGATTACGTAGACCCTAGACGTAGACGTGGGAGGCATAGCAGCAAACCAAGTCCAGCCGCCCCGCCTCCCTTCCCTTCCGCCCCCAACGAACCAGTCCACGCCGCTCCCCGCGTCTCCTCCGTGCTCTCACTGACACGTGGTGCGTGGACCCACGCGTCAGAGGCCGAGGAGCATGGGATGGGAGCCCACCACCGCCGGCCGTCATCGTATAAATGGCGGGTCCACAGAAACCGCAGTTTCCCCACCATTCCCTCCCCTCCACTCTTCCCTCCGACCACGACGACTCCGCCTCCCTCCTCCTCCTCCTCCTCCTCTTCCAAGAAAGGCAAAGGCTGAGGCAGAGGCAAAGCCCGAGCCCAGGCTCAGGCCCGGCCTTTTCCCGCCGATAAACACCCATGGCCGCCGCCGAGCCGCCGCCGCCCTCCGGGATGGGCTTCTTCGGCATGCTCGGCTTCCGCCGCAGCGCCCACCGCCGTCACGCCTCCCTTCGACCCCGGCGCAGGACGACGAGCTCCTCGCGCTCGACGCCCTCCAGTCCCACGCGCCGACCGCCTCACCGCGCTCCTCTCCGTCAACGCCGCCCCGGGCGCCCCGCTCCCTCTCCCTCCCTTCCTCTCCAAGCTCCTCGACGCCGTCGTCTCCTCTCCGACGCCGCCTTCCGCGGCGTCTCGCGCGCTCGCCCCCGTCGCCGCCGCGCTCGCCAGGCCGCCCGCCGACCGCCTCGCCGCCGACACTCTCGACCGCGCCCGTCAAGACGCTCGACACGTCCTCAGCACGTCATTTCACGCTCGCCTCGCTCCGGGCCTCGCACCGCGCCGCGCTCGCCGCCGCGTCTACCTCTCGCGCCGTCGCTCCACGCGCCGCGCACCTCGCCCGCGCGCTGGGGGCCATCGCCAGGCTCTTCCCCGCCGACGACGTCGCCTCCCCCGCCGCCGCCTCAGCGGGCGCCAGGTCCCTGCACGGCGCCTCGCCCCTCCATGCGCACCATGCGCGCGCTCTCCGCAGGCGTCTCCAAGAACTGATCCGCCGGGGAGGAAGAGCGCCAGACGCCATGGCGGCGCACACTCGCGCCGCCACCGCAGTCGTCGCCCGCCGCGGCCGCCGCGGGAGCCGGCTGCGGGCTCGGCCTCGCGCTCTACACCATGAGCTCCGTCCTCGTCTTCGCCATGTGGGCGCTGGTGGGCGCGGTCCCTACCAGGACCGGGCGTCCGGGAGGACAGCAACCCGCCCGTCGCGCCGCCCAAGCAGGCACAGTGGGCGGCGCCCATATCGCTGCAGGAGCGGATCGCGGGAGGTGGAAGCGTAAGGAAAGAGGGGCGGGTCTTGCTCCGGCCAGGCGCCCACAGTGATGGGGCTCACTCGCGGAGGGCTGCAGACCCTGGGCGCGCCGCGCGCGAAGCTCGCAGCGTGCCGGGGAGATCGCCGAGGAGGGAAGAAGGAGGAGGACGACGGAGGAGGGCGGCGGCGGCGCCCAGGGGATCGTGGGCCGAGGCGCGCGCGCGGGACGTGACGGAGCGCGCCGGGGAGCTCGCGGCGGCGTGCCGGCGCTCGGGGGCAGAGCTCGAGCCGCTGGGCAGCAGGTGCGCGCGGTGTTCCCACCGCGTCGTCGACTGCCGCGCGGAAGTCATCCGCTGCATGGGCTCAGCGCGCGCCGGCACCGCTGGCGCCGCCGCGTCCGCGTCAGGCGTGCCGCCGCTGCACCAACGCTCGCTTCTGAGGCGGCGATCGTCGATGATTGCCTGCTTTGGGGGTCAAAAATTATTCTTCCCCATTGCCATGCCCTCCTGTACTACATACCATTCTTTGATTTCTACTGCTGCCCTGCCAGTAAAAACACCTCTTTTGATTCTCCCATGTCCTGTGTAGATGAAGAGCCTGTATATAAAACTAACATCTTGTTGGATTAGTTTGTGTGTGTATTGATTCAATTGTTTGAGTGAATGCTGAAAGAGCATAGCAGAAGAAGGATTGTTGTATGAGCAATGAGCTAGAGCAAGCATAGCATTTGTGAACTCTGTGGATCAATCTTGACTGGTTTCTTCCTCTTGTCATCTCCCCAACAACTAACTGTAAAGCAATCAACTGGACCAGCTGCAAGTTGCGGTTGACCTCGCCTACGCACCGGCCGTGTGCTTTGCTGACTGGGTCTTACACCCAATTTCACTCATCCATTTCTCACATTTATTCAGAGGGGTGGTGACTACTGAATAGAGCTCGTTTTTCATTTACTAAAGCTGCTATATATCCTGTTGCTTTTCTGTCTTTACAACCAAATCAGTCATTCACTCATTCAGAGGCAACTACTGAATATGGTTGAGTTTTTTTTTTTTTTTTTTCTAATTTACTGATGAAACTACTATATACTGGTATTCTGTTGCAAATTCGTCTGCAAACAAAGAGGCAGTCGTTGGTGCTGCAAGTGCAAATGATATCGAATCAAGGGTTGACTCAGGAGGTTGAGGATCGGCCTGCACCTAACACTGCACTGACCAAGATTTCCATGGGCGGGAGCAGACTCTGCACCTGAAGAGATGTACGAGGCCATCAAAGAGGCTTTAGCATCGGCTCAGCTGGACATAGCTGTGAGTGATGAGACGAAGGAGACCTCGTCATGCCCTCTTGTCAATTGTCACCACTCATCTCTCTCTCTGGATCTATCTGGAGACTAATTCAACTCACTTGGCCCCTATCTGCGGTGCCGGATATTGTAAATTAACATTACAGTACACTAGTATACTGCCCGTGTTAACTAGCATAGTGAAATTTTTAGATAGGCATAAAAACAATCACATGGGATTATATTTCTCCATAGTCCAAAATGAGAGTTGGTAGGTTCCACATGAAAGAGATATAACACATATTAATTATGTTGATTACACATGTTGTTGCCTTAAATGGAGACAGAAGGCATTCAAAGTGCAGAGACGAGAGGCCCACCCCATAGCAGGCATTGTCTCTGTCATGTTAACGTATTCCATTCAAATTGCTCATTCAGCGCGAGATGGGTCTACGGTTTCAAGCTAAATACATGGATGAACAAGATACTTGTTCGTAGTTGTTGCCGGAAAGGTAAAAGAGTTTCAGAATCATTTAAAGATCAGATCGTTCAGAATCATAAAGATGAGGCACTCACCGGTGGATTGCTGCTAATAACCGAAGTCAAAGAATCTTCTGTCTCCTACTTTGGAAACCCCTCTCCACGAGCTGGTGGATCTATACCGATCTCCAGTGCGTCGCTTAATAATGGATAACCGCTGATCCTGCACCAGCCTCAGCGCCTATGATCGAAAGATGGTCCGCGGACCGGTGCCTGAGGAATACCGCGGACTCCGCCAGCGCCTCTTGACGCGATGGTGGTGCGGCCGTGCACCCTGGCAGAACACCGGCAGCCACGTCCACTGCCTGACGATGATGGAGGGTCTCACCACCGATCGGGGCGGGAGGAGGGAGGGCGCGCTGTCGTCGGAGAGGCGGCGGTGATGTGACGTCGACAGCGGTGTGGTGGGGCTGTGGGCCCGATGATCGCAGCGACGGCGGCGACGGCGCGCGTCGTGGGCAAGCGGGATATTACGGCGTGAGTTTTCTCTGAATGATAATCTCGTGATTCTCAATCCAATCACGTGAATCGCGACGGATTTGATTGAATGCGGTATGTCTCGCGCCGGGCGGTCGCGGGATGAGGGGCGTGGTTGGTGAAATGGGCCACCATACCTCAGCCCCGATGTCCATCCGATGCGTAATAGTGGAGATAAAGAGAGAATGCTCCCCAGGGCCCGATGGTGGGTTGATTTTGATGGGCGGTGTTGAATTGTTATTGTACATTTTGGGTGCATGAAGGAGGCCTCCTCGGTGGGGAATGTTTTTTGGGTGGACATAGAAAAGAAAAGCTTGATGCGTTAATAGGTTGATCTTGGCCTAACTATATATTTGTATGATATTATGACTGATTATCAGCAATCCTGAAGAAATTGTGCTGTGCTGTACTCCCCTGCGTGCTACCTGAATTCTGCACCACGGTAGAAAGATGATTCTTTTATTTCTTGCTCTTTTTTCGAAAGGAGGAACTGAATGGATGCTGTGCTGGGCTGCTACTACTTACTGGCTAGCGGGCAAAGGAATCGAATCTCCCAATTCTATTGCTTGTCCATTAGGATATGATGAAAAGTTGAGTCAAATGTCAAAATAGATGCAATGGAATCTGATTTGACACAAAGGTGATGAGTTTTTCGGTTCTTTGAGGCGCCTTTTACTGTCAGTACTTTTCAAATATATATATATTTCATTGTCACTATTTCCTGGGTTTTATTGGTTTCCTACACAATCATCTGTTAACGTATTTGCAACAAATCAAGGCAGTGCAGTGAGAGACAGCCTGTACACAGGAGGGAGCATTTGTTTCTTCACCTCTTGAGTGAGTGAAAGGTGGCTCAGGTTTACAGTTTACTATGGGTGCACCCATTCTCTCATTCCAGGGTCCTGGATTGACTATCTTTATCTCAAATCTCATCTAAAGCTTCCTTCTCTATTGATATACGTATGCCGTTTTCAAAAGCATATTTTCTACACCCTCAGTCAAGCCTTGTGTTTTGCAGGCTAGCTAACAGGCATATATATAGATGCACTTCTCCTAAAAAGCACGAACAGCCAGCTTAGCTGTGACAATAATCCTTTGGAAGGGGTCGGCAAAAGCTTTGCTGAAAATATATTAGTAGAGGAAAAATAACACAAAGTTATATACATACACATAGCTGTGACAATTATAATACTTTGAAGCACCAAGAGCAACAAGGGAATGCTCTTCAAGTTGTTGAATGTTCTTTCCATCATTGTCAATGAAAGAGCCCTGCTTGAAGCCTGTCTGTCACTCTTCTTTCCATCACATGTACCATGCTGTCTCATCTGCAGTAGGTGAATTCCTGTGATCATTAGGTGCATTTGATTCCAGTCTCTAAAAAGGAGTTGCACTTGCACCAACCAGCTTTAATCTGCTAGTTGGAAGCACTGGCAAAGTAACTTCTGAGATTATTGGCAAACAGTTTTTGCCCAACTTCTAGCAAACAATTTAACTTCACCCAATTACAAAAGGCAACCCCTGAAAAATGTTTCAGAGGGCATAACAGTGCTTCTGAAACTGAATGTACTCAGACGGCACTTGTCATTTTGCAGCCTTTTTGTGGCTTTGAATTTTGTCAGACATGGTCTACAGTCTACTATACTAAATAGATATCCGAAGTAACATATATGGTCTATACACATTCTCATGAAGCAAAAATAGTAATCCCCTCCCCACCAAACCCTAGGTCCCTGAAAACATGTTTACTGTGTTTGGAAAAATTTCAGTCAAGGATGAAGCAGGAGGTCACTGTGTGTTGCATGGTTGGTGGCCAAAGATGTGGCTGCCATTGGTTTTGCTGCTAAAACTTAGGCGTATCATATATTTAGTTTGCTATGAATCAGTGGAAAACGATTTTTGGCTAAATTTTAATAGTTTTTCTTAAGAACTAGCTTTTGTCCCAAGTAATATGTGCGGCCACAACAGAAATTGTCGTCGCCGAGTCATGTCATCACCTGTACCCAAAGCCCACCTGCTCTCTTGGACCCAAATCAAACTTGCAGGCCTTACGTTCGCTTTTGTATCTGTAAGATGCCGGTGTGGCCCAAAAAGTGCCACGTAATTCCCGAGTTTTAGAAGTTTATAAGAATCCAAGTATTTGAATTTTAATAATTTATTTAAAAATCCACTGTTTTTCTCTTTGTTTTATTTTTGCTTTATTTGTTTTGTTTTTATTTCTTCTCGTGAAGAGGAGATTTTTAAATTTTATTTCTCTTTCTCTTAATTTTAATTTTGTACCATGCATAATCTACTAAATGTGAAGCTAAATTTTGCACGCTATATATATATTTCAAAGTGAAAGTGGTCATTTTATCCTGTCACTTCATGCAGTGTTTTGGATGGGCGATGGGTCGCCACATTCCATTGAATCTTTGGACACATGCATGAGATTACTAATTACACAGATTGTGGCTATTTTTTGAGATGAATCTTTTTAAGCCCTAATTAGTCTATGATTTGATAATTAGGTGCTACAGTAAATATGTGCTAATGATGAATTCATTATGATTAAACATTTGTATCAGAATATCTCTTTCAACATCCCATAAAACACCCGATGTGATATAGATAAAAACTTTTTGCCACTTGCATCCAAACACCCTCTAAGTTGCTAAAATGGACAGAAAATCATAGAAGGAAGATAATTTTTGTTTTTAGACCTTACAAGTAAGTTTTTAAAAAGAGGCCATAGAAGAAGGCATAGTCCAAGGCCATACAAGTAATTCTCTTAAGTATATTTTAGATTTTTAAGACATGCGTTGGCCTGTGTGCAGCAAGTTGCTATCATTAACTTTTTGGGTAGGAAGTGTCTTGGTAGCTTCTAGGAAATGATATTTATCATAGACATATAATAGTAACGTACTCTCAGCGTCCTA